>CM033713.1:71880417-72141055 GCA_019671005.1 Hibiscus mutabilis
TAGTTTGCATATTTTTCACCATGCTCTCAGCCTTTGAGCTGTCTAGACATCCCTGAAATCAACAAAGTTTGGTGCTCCAAATTATCAAAACGGGAAATATTTTCAGAAGCCATGTGCTTATTATATATTCGACTTCCGAGCTTACACTATTAATAGAAAACAGAAACGGGATAGCAGTCTTTCTAGCATCGGGATGTAATATTGTAAAAGTTGCAATAACTTTTTGTTTAATCAATTTGTCTTTGAAAATGGCAGCTGGTAATTATTGGTATCGGCTATTAAAGTCTCGGATTCACATGTAATGAACATACCTGCTCTTGCAAAATAGTGTGTAGAGTTCGATGCACGTCTCTAGCCATGCCCTTGGCATCACCACATACATATAGGTAACCTCCCTGAGAAATCATGTTCCAGATGTCTGAGGCCTGGAAAGAATGCGGAAATGTGCTTAGAGGTTTGAAATTAAGGGTACTATAAAGAGAACTGAAATGAACAATTCGTCCAAAAAAAAAGTTCTATCCTGCAATTCATGATGGTAGGTGAAACATGTCCAGTACCTTTTCTATCATCTTGTGTTGCACGTATTCCTTGGTAGGCCCCTCGCGAGAAAAGGCAACCACAAGCTCAGAAAGTGCACCGCTGTTGACAAAGTGGTTGAGCTCGTCTTCATAAATGTAATCCTGGACACAAGAGAATTATGTAATGAATTAAAAATGTATCCCTAAACCCAACAGGGCCGGAGATATAAAACTTATCATGGGGCTGGAAAGTTCATGACTTACCATTTTCCTATTCCTGCAGCCGAAGAACAATACCGATGGACCTAGATCAGATCCAGCTTCTTTCAGGGCAAGTCTTTCCTGAAAAATAAAATATGAATATTCGCTCAACATGATGAACATTGAAAAGGTGATAAAACTTACCTGAAGGAATCCCCTGAAAGGAGCCAATCCAGTACCAGGGCCAATCATAATAATCGGCACTTTAGTGTCTGAAGGAAGTTTGAAGTTCGACTGCCTGACAAAAATAGGAGCCCAGCTGCAGTCATGGCTTTTCTCTGATGGCATGGAATTCTGAAAGAAAGGGAACAAAAATTGGTGATGAAGATTATATTAATTCTATTATTCAATGAAAAAGAGTGAAATACAACAGGGACAATAAGCATCAAAGCATGGAAACCAGGAATTAGATATCATTTAGGGCTGAGTACCTTCATCCAAGTTGAACAAACTCCTTTGTGAATACGACCTGTTGGTGTCTTCTCATAAACCAATGCACAAGTTACATGAATTCTAGATGGTGCCATCCTGTAAAACATGATTATAGATGGTAAATATGTTCACATTAAAAATATTAGTGCTAGATCAAAAACATTAAATCGAAGATCGTAGAAGTGTTCCTAAATGAGATATCCATAATGCTATCGACTTAATCATCTATTAAACATTTTTTCACCTTGGAGAGGATGAGATGGAATAGTATCTAGGCTGCAACCGTGGGGCAACAGCTGCAAAAAAGACACCAAGTGGAGGCATGGCTGAAGGAAATTCAGCCATGACCTCAAGAAGGCTTCTATGATTTGCAACAATCCATTGTGCATATTCATCCTGTATAAATGTCAGAAGGTGCATCAGCTTGCAAATAATCCGCAAATAGGGAAATCGAACTATAATATAAATGGACTCCTCAAACCTTTCCAGCCGGCGATGCAAGGTGTCTTAATTGATCAGCTTCAGTATGATCATAGGCATGAGCAGCCAAAGCAAGTAAGGCAGACTGGGAATTGTATGCAGTAAAGAATTAGCTTCTTTATTCAAAGAAACAGAAAGAAGAGTCCATGATATATTGAAAACAACAAAATAATCTAACCTTTTTTGGTGAGCTCAAAACATCAGCATATCGTGCTAGTGCTGTCCTTAGAGTGCAAGGAGGGAAAGGAGGTGGCAAAGAACTTCCACCAAGCGGAGTGCCATCCTCACTATCGGTATGAACAGAGAAATAGGTGTCTGGTGATAGCCCCAACAATCTCAATGCTTCCTCTACAACTTCGTCTAGATTCTCACAGTACACACCAACATGATCACCTGTTTCATATCTGAAAAGGAAGACAATTGTAAGTAGGTAAAGTTCTTTATGATGTTAAAAAGAAAACCTGAAATTAGCAATACTTAGCATCTGGTTTAAAGATGAGGATAAGAGAAAAGCAGGGGTAGTCATAATTGCAACAACAAGAAGTCACCAACACAGTCACTAAAATATTTACGAAAGCAACTTACGAAAGTCCAGTGTCAGCAATGTCAAATTCAAGATGGGTACAAGAACGATCTGACGCAGGAGTATGAAGCTCCTTCCTCACAACCACATTAGACCTTTAAGTTTGAAACAAATAAATATGTTAGATTTCATCAAGAAAAATACTAAAAATTGCCACCAGGATATCTGAAAATACTATTCTTGTATACCTGCATGGATGTTGAGCATCATAAATAGTATGGCCATTTGCATTGCTCCAGTTTTTATCATCAACATGTGCATTTTCAGGATCATAAATTACAACACGGTATTCCAAAACAGCAGCAGTGTATGGAGTAGAAACAGTTGTTGCATCATCTTCATCACGCAAAAGCTGATCCAACTTGGACCACACTAATTCACGCCTAGAAAAGGAAGATGGTTCAATAAAGGGTAAAGGTAAAAGAAGGGAACAAAACTTTTTATTCAAACAGATAGGAGGTTCTTAATACCAAGCCGTAAAGTCATCTTCGATGCATTGGTCATCATCTCCGAGACCGACAGGGACTAGGCGCTTTGCTCCTGCGAATATAAAGGATAATGTTAGCCCATAGGTTCCAAAGTAGTGACATCTGTCCACAGGCAGGGGAAGATAAAGAAAAATTAAGAGCATACCCTGCTCTGTAAGGATGTCATCAACCACCTTTGCAATCTTGTTAAAATGTTCATACTGCCTGTTACCAAGGCCAAAAACTCCGTACTTCATGTTCTGAAGCCATTCTCCACGCTCTTTTCCCTAAATATCCAATCACACATTTAATAATTCAATAACAGCTAATTAAAAAAATCTAGTACAACGGCAACTATCATAACTTTGTTAAAGAAAATAACTCATTATCATCATTGACCAACCACAGTTGATATTTACCTCAGTGAACCATTTATAGAACCTAGCTGCATTATCAGTCGGCTCACCATCCCCATATCTACACGTTCACCAAATTAAGCAATCAGCAAAACAAGTTCTCAAAATATATACATATACACATAAGCACAGCAATACAAACATAGTACTAAATTTTGAAGGTTGCCGCAACACAACAACTGCATTTAAAATCATATATATTTTTTTGGAGGAAAATCACAACACAAGGTAGGCAACTGCGCATCCGCAATTTAGTACTATGAAAACAAAATATAAAAGTATAATCATAAAAAAATGATTCAAAATAACTCACGTGGCTAAGAAGAAAAGGGCCAAATTCTCTTTCTTCATCTTCTCCTCGTATTTATCATCATCGGCCGCATAATCATCCTGTTTATAGTACCAAAAAAAAGGTTCAACGGTTTCGCCGATTCGAGTTGGAAAACTCAAACAACAAAAAAGAGAACTCAAAATTAAACTGACCAAATCTACAACTTTAAACGTCGCCTTATCATAGCGTGCTTTTGCCTCCTCAACTAGAGCCTAAGACACAATCAAAAGCAAATCATAATAGAGAAAAAAAATAAATCAAGTAACAAAATTAAAGAGAATAAATATATATAAATGAAATAGAACCTTGGCGAAGCCTTCGGCGGTACCGGTTTGCGTGCCGAATAAGACGGTGACTTTCTTCTTTCCATCCTCAACTTCAGCATCGAGATCTTTAACGATTAGAGGCTGAGGAGGAACGATTTGCTTAGATTTCTGAGAACCGAATCTACGCCAGACTAAAACGACGATGCAGGTGACGAAAACGGCGATGGAGGTAGTTAAAATCATAATGAGATCTTTGTTGTCGAGGAGGATGGTGGCAATCTCGGCGGCGGAGGCGTTGGAAGGGTCCATTTTGGCCTTGATCAACGCTGAAACCAGATCGAGCGGCGAAACTTTCATGGAACCTGAGGAAGATGATGACGAAGGCTCCATTTATTTGCTGTGTTTTTTTGAAAAATGAGCGGCGTTGTTGGGAGTTTGGTGGTAGTTGAGAGTTCGTGATAGAGACTGGAGGAGGTGGGTTTAAAAGGGTGGCAATTGGCCAAACAGCAAGGCCAGGAAAGGAAAGGAATAAATGTGTTTTTTGGCTGCTTTATTTTGTTTTTAAAATATTACCTACTTTGTTTTATTTATGAATAAAAAGTTTTTTAAGAATAAAATGGTATAAATTGTACCTTATTTAGAGAATTATATATAATTGACTCGAACTTTAAAATTATTAATTAATTACTAAAATATTTGAATTATTCGAATTTTTATTTTATAACTCAAACTTTATTTGAAACTTCTTTTAGTTGAGTCAAGTTTATAAAATTATAAGTCGATTTAAAATGAATCAATTTATTTTCACATCAAGTTAAATAATTTAATTTTTTAAGTCAAATTTTGTCCACCACTAATTTGAATAGTATACTTTTAGTTTTTTATTTTAGTTTATAAAATAAAAAAATCAAAGTCGTTGACAATTGCTAGTAACTCCTCCCGCCTCACTGCACTCGGCGCCATTTGAAGAAAACTCCCATCGACGTTACCCTAAATAGTTCAATTTACATTATTTTCTTAATTAAAAAAACATTTTATCACTAATAAAGCACATGTTTTATGTATTCAATTATATTATATATTATAAATGTTAAAATTTGTTTATTTTATATTACACTTAAACTATACGGGCCAATATATATTGGACAATTAAACAGGCTCTAACTAACGTATCAAATGTTAAACTTATAACAAAAATAATATCAACTAAATTAATATTTAATTAACACAAATTTCAATAATATTCACAATACAACTCGGATGAAAATAACAATAAAAAAATTAAAATAAAATTAACAATTTGGCAATGTTATATAAACATTCAGATTATTTAATTATCAATCATGAGTTGACACAACAAGTGATCACAATAGAAAACACAGATAATGTTGATCTTAAAAGATCCAAGTTTAATTACTCTTTTTACAAGGTGCATGAATTTTGTCAAATAGTTAAAAATATGTATGAACATATACTATTTTGTAATTACTATTAGAATATTAAAAAAATAAACATGAGTTGTAATGTATTAATTGTTCATCTCATCTTTTAATTATAAGATCAATAAAATACCCTTATTTCAATAAAAAAAATATTTAATTATCATTTCTCATATCAACCTTTTTAATATTCGTATTATTTTTTCAAATATTATTTTTTAAAATATTTTAATTATCAAAACATGTCATATGATCTAGTGTTTGTGTATGGTGTGGGAGGAGCCTTACCCCAAATTTTTAGGTTTAATTATTTTTAAGCCCCTTCTAGTTTTAAAACTAACAAAATTAAGTCTTAATTATCTTTTTTTGTTTAAATATCTTTTAGATCCTCGTTAAATTAAAATTAGATAAAGTAAGTTTAATCCCTATTTTTTGTTTAAATACTTCTCATCATTTACAAAAAAAAAATTAGATTGTTTTTGTTTTTTTGTTTTATAGATATTAATTATATTTGTCATAAAATTATTGAATTTAAGAAACAAAGGGAAACCAACGCTTACCAACCAAGACTTGTCACCCACCCAACACCAAAGTTAATTTCCAAAATGCCCTTTGCATGACTTCGGCAATTCATTATTTCATCACGTTTTCGTATATTGTATTTATGTTTGACGGGTTTTCATGGTTAATCGTTAACTCATCATTAAGAAAGAGTATAATTTTTTTTATGTATTTTTAGGTACATTTTCTGTGCATTTTATCTCTAATTGCATTAAGAACATATAATTTTTGCATTATGAACACATCTTATAGATTAACCGTATTTTGGTTAACCGTGAACACTCCTAGTCACTATTCATATTAATGTGTTATATATGTATATATATGAGAAAATTATTCCATACTCCGTAGTATTTATGTTCGATATGTATTCATGTTAATGTGTTGTATATGTATATATACGAAAAAATTATGTTATCCTTTGTAGTATTTATGTTTGATACATATTCATGTTAATGTTCTATATATATATATACGAGAAAATTGTTTCATACTCTATAATATTTATGTTTGGTACGTATTCATTTTAATGTGTTGTATACGTGTATAATTATGAGAAAATTATTTCATGCTATATATATATATATATTCTTTTAGAAATTATGGTATATAGAATTTATTCAAAAATACAATACAATTACAAATAATAGATATTTGAAGACTGTAATAATATTTAAACTTATAAAATACGATTAGACTAATAATTGAATAAATCTGAAAAGTACACATTAGTAAAATTTACACCAATGACATAGAACATTAGCCTTTGTCGGTACAATAAAAGGAGTAAGTAAAATAGATCTACGACTATTAGAATTTTGTCAACAATTTTTAGATTAGGTAGTTAAAGTTTTCAGTTGATATTTTTTTAATTTATGAGTTCAAGACTCATTAATAGTTCGAGTTTAACATTATAAATAAAAAAGGGAGCTTTTTTGAAGGGTTCAAAAAGAACCTTGGTTGGTTGGTTGTGAGTAAAATTTATTAAAAATGTTGAATTATGATTAAATAAATTATTTAGTTGTTATTATCAACATTTTTAATCGTCAATAAATTATTTAGTTGTTATATCAATAATTTAATTATTTTTAACGATATCAAACAACTGATTAGCTTCAGGTCTAAAGTTCTCTTATCATGAACCCTAGGGTGAGCTATTGGTGTTGACACTCTTTTTTTTTATTTAAGTATAATTTTTTTAACGAGGCTCATGCTAATACCTTACCATTGTATCATTACCCTTTATTTAATCATACTACTATCTTTTAAAAAAAACTTCTACCATTGTATCCTTTTAGATTTCTAAATGCATGAAAAAATTACTTTCTTACTATTATTCAAAGCAATCAAAGTAGTATTGTTAGGTATCGCTTAGACAGTTCTAAAGTTCGAGGCTTTGTTTATACAAAATATTTTTGTTAGAAAATTCACCCATAAAAGTCAAATTTGTAATACAAATTAATTCAAATTAATCAGGTGAAGCCCTAAAAACTTGAGAGAGAGAGAAAAAATAAAATTTAACGTACCATACATAAGAATCACTTTCCAAAAAATAATTACTTTCTATAATGCCAAACATCCTTTTATATAAAAAACCTTTTTTATACGTGTACATCTCTTTAAACATATATATTTTTTAAATAATGATATCACAACATCTATTTTTAAATTAGAATCTTTTATATACTATATAAACAATTTTTTAATAACAAAATTAAAATTAAACTAATCAAATCAAATCAAATCCAAATTATTTAAATTTTGTTAAAATACTATACGGGCTTATTAACTCTGGGCTTTTGATTTTGACCCCCAAACCATAAGATATTCCAAAACGTCGCCGTCTTGGTTTTCTTCTCCGTTCCCTGTCAAAGAGTAAGAAAAGAATCGCTTTTCATGCAATCAACCAATAAAACGTTGCCACGTAAACAAACTCAACTGAGTCCGCCACGTGAACTGGCATCTTCGCGGTTTCTCTCGTAAGATCAAGATCAAAATCAGAAGTCAAAACCCTAATTGTTTATAATAATCATTATTGTATTGTATTCGACGACTCTCAGATTTGTCTATTAAGCTCGAAAATTCAGGTCAGACACATCTCTCTCTTTATTTGCTTCACGTCTCGTTCATTTTTATGATATATATTTTTTAAATGAGTTAATTATCGATTATAAGCAGAAATCTGGTGTATATTTTGATTTTGAATCGTTGATTTATATTTCTGTTTTCGATTTTGATATTGGAAAGGGAAGGGATTGGATATCGGTGATGTTGAGCGCTTTAAGGAGAAAAGCTGCGATTGGAGGCTCATCAGCTTCGGTTAGAACTTTTTAAATCTAATTTGCTTTTGAATTTGTATTTTATTCAACTAATTCAAATCTTTAAAAATAAAAATCAGGTATTAGGGAAGTCGTTGCAAGCAATTCGGCCGGGTATTTCAGCGTCTAGAGCTTCTGCCAATGCTGGAAAAGAGGTAAACAATAGAGTTGAATGAATTGGATTTGGTAATTCATGCTTGTAGTTCATTTTGAATTTTGATTGATATTGATTCTATTTTATATGTAAATGATGTCGAAGATGCTTGATTTGTTTAGTTTTTTTTCTCAGTAAAACGTTGATATAAAGTAAAAGGATGGTAGAGAAGTGCAAGATCAGCTTTGCTTTTTAGTTTTATTTTTTTTTATGAAGCACAGATGTTGGAATTGAAAATGAAATTGCAATTCAAACTTAGTTTTGAAGATAAAAATCATGCATTTTTCGTTAATTTATTAATTATTGTTATGTGTTGCTATTTTCACTTCTGGAAGCAAAGACTAAGCAGTAAATGCCATGGTCCCAGTGTTTTCATTTTCTCAAAAATATTTGTTGGACACCCATGCTCGAAAAAGATTCAAACGTGGTCACAGGGGTTTATGGTCCTTCAATTATATGAAAAAGTGTTTTAAAAATTGAGCATACCTTATTGTACACATATCCGTATCCAACATTCATCCCCATGTCCGATAATGTAGAGTAAAAAACAATAATCAAATTGAAGCTTTTGTATTTTTCAACATTTTGGATTTTAATCATCCATTAGTAAATATTCTCATGGGATTTGAATTTCATGTGTTTGAGCAGATTCTATTACTTCAACCTAGAGGAATTGACCATATCCGTAACTTCTCTCATCTCATTCTCCCGGGTAAATCTTTTGGGCGGTTTTGTTTTCATATTGGCAAAATTGTGTTGGTTTCCTCTGTTATTGAATGAAAATCATTTCATGGTTATTACAGGTTATTCTGTTGGTTTAACAAAGGCCAGGTTAGTTTGTTCTAAACTTTTAATGCACATAAATTGTAGGAACTCTACTGTTACTCAATTATCTTTAGTTGAGACTGTGAGCATATGTGCTTACTACTGAGTTAATCTGATGTTTCATGTCTAATAACTATATCTATCTTTAATAGAAGGTCCATTTCAATGCAATGTAGTCGTTGTTTATCACTAAATTAGGTTAGTTAGGGAAATCAGAAAAGGAAATCTATGCACATATGTATATATATATTCAAATTCTTAAAAACAGTTTGCTGCTCCTCAGCACTTCTTTCCGCTAACAGCTTTTCTTATATGCAAGGATGCCATTTCTAGCATTCCATCAGAGACTATCATGCAAAAGTCTTGCAGAGCTTTCTCTTCTCGAGGTGGTAAGATATTGATTAGTGTCCTTCATGATATAATCTTTTGCCCAATTAGCCTTTTCTCTTATTTTTTTTCTTTCTAAAACGTTATTAATACATGGGTGTGTCATTTTGGTTAAGAATTTATTTCCTGTGCACTAGATCAGACATGTGAAAATAAGAAAATAGTTGAGTTCAGAATTCTTATAATTTTTCTCTGGAAAAATGTGAAGGCGATAGTATGAAATTTTTTGGCTATAATTTAGTTTTATGATGATTTGGAGTAGAAATTCTGTTCTACCGGTCTTGCATCTCCTTTCTTTTGGCACTTTTGGTGCCTTTTTAAATTGCATATTATTGAGGAACAGGTGTCTGCTTGAAAATAACCGCCAATTCCTATTTATTTCATTATCATGTTTAATTTTAAAAAAATTGACTTCACAACTTATTTGTTGAGGGGATCTGGTTGAAGCTGTTGTCCCTTTTATGGGAGAATCAATTAGTGATGGCACTTTGGCAACATTCTTGAAAAGTATGTTTTCGACTACTGTAATTTCCATTGATCACTCTGCCATACTTGTTTTCATTGTTGTAAGTGCTTGGTTGTGGATATATGTGAATTGAATTTTTGAGAGCAGAACCTGGTGATTCAGTAGCAGCTGATGAACCAATTGCTCAAATAGAAACAGATAAGGTACTATTCTAGTATTCTTAGCCTTCTCTTCTCTTGAAAAGATGTGGGTTTATACCCCTAATACTGCAATGTTTATTTTCATCAGGTAACAATTGATGTTGTCAGCCCCCAAGCTGGTGTGCTACAAGAGGTAATTTATCGACAAATTTTGATCTACGGGTTTCATATGTATGAATTCACATGTCTAGCTTGTTGGTCATTCCTACCTTCTCATTTCTGGAAACTAGGGGAGTGATCTGGGTCCTGAACTATATTGTTTTTCCAGTACGTAGCAAAGGAAGGAGATGCTGTGGAACCAGGTACCAAGATTGCTATCATCTCAAAGTCTGCTGAAGGTGTAGCACCTGCTGCTCCTGCCGAAAGGAAATCAGAAAAAGCTGCTTCCGAGCCATCCCCTCCAGCTGAAACTCTAAAGGAGGAGAAGCCAAAAGCTAAGGCTGAAGCGATTGGAGGTAGAGGACAAATGGTACCGATTTTCGGGCGTGATGGGGTGCTAATCATTCCCCACACGTAACCAACTCCCGAACCCTTTGAAAATAAATTTCTGGTTTTGTGGTGTCCGGCCTACCTTATCCAAGTGGTCGGTGGCGACTTTAAATTTTTATCGGTTTTCAAAACAATAAAATTTTAAGTCAAGATTACAAAGAAATGATTTTAGGATGACCCGTAGCGCCAAACTATAAATTACCTATTATATCAAGAAATGTCGCTACAAGTAACAAGTAACAACACTAACCTTATTGCCTTCACCAACCATATGGATAACCTGGTCAAAAAAGGAGATAATTGAGATAAAAACAATTCGAGCATTTATTTGAAACAAGATGAATGTATTTTTACATGTCTGTAAATACTACTTAAGTCGATGGCTTGATCTTGAAGAGCACGTTTTACAAGTCCACTGTCATTTCCACGAAGAAGTAATCCGAAAAATATGCTGTCCGATGTAATTATGGTCTGGAATTTTCACAAATTAAGACCTACCAGTTCATCAAAATAAAATTTCAAAGCTAGACATATACATATATGTAATAAAAACAGAATGAAGAAAGGACCAGTTCTGCCCAACATTCAAGTAAGCAGAAAAAGGAGAAATTACATGGAGAGATACCAAGTGTACGGGCTTGTTCAAATGAGCGGAGCAGATTTTCTACTTGACGGCACCCAAATTCAAACCCCATATCAGCAATCCCCCTGAAACTGCCCCACGTCGTCAAATATTTACATACATCTTCGAGTTTGATCCGCAATAATGCCGGAACCTTCACCGATAAGACCCAATAAAATATGATTGGTACGAATATAATCAATGCCAAGCCGTCTGGAATCCTCTCGGGCAAGCATGATTGCTTCAATTGCTTCCTATGTGAAGCCCTCGAACTTGGCTTCTTCAGCTATACATGATCTGTGCTACTGCTACCACTCCCCAGGTGGGAAGGGATTGTGAAGAACTCTAGTCTACACCTAGCCTCAAGATTTTTAGTTTCAAGAATTTTTTTTAATCCATTCGGCTGCAATGGCAAAGAAAAAGAACACAATTCGGGTTATGCAGGACGAAAATGGAACAAGACTGGATACTTTTGAAACTGTCTGCAGAAATGGTTAGATTCTTTGAAAACCTTATTGGCTCACCTGATGATTGTGTCAAGAATACACCTGTTCAACATCTCCAAGACTTGCTGCACTACACACTTCCTGCTGGAGCTGAAACTTTATTGACATCTGACATATATGATGATGAAATCAAGGCTGTATTATTCAAACAAGGTAATGACAAAAGCCCCGGCCCATATGGCTATACCTCCTGGTTCTTTAAAGCCGCATGGAACACTGTTCGAGAGGATTTCTTATCAGCAGTAAAGTACTTTTTCAGAACTAAATCTCTACTGCAAGCTTTTAATGCTACAACCATAGTGCTAATTCCTAGAACTCCAAATTCAAGTATGGCCAAAGATTTTAGACCGATATCGTATTGTTCCGTCATCTACAAAACAATCACAAGAATCCTGGTTTCTAGACTTGCAACTTATTTTTCGGAGATGATCACTCCTAACCAATCTGCCTTTATCAAGGGACGACGCATAGTCCACAATACTCTTCTAGCCCAGGAGCTCGTAAAGGGGTATTCAAGAAGGTCACTGTCCCCACGTTGTGCAATTAAAATCGACCTTCAGAAGGCCTTTGATTCTGTCAATTGAAATTTTATGTTGTACGTTCTTGAGGCTATGAAATTACCTGAAACCTATTGTGAATGGATCAAAGTTTGCACCACCACCTCCGGGTTCTTGATTTCCTTCAACAGAAGTTTGGTTGGATATTTTCAAGGGAGAAGAGGGGTTCGGCAGGGTGACCCCCACTGTCACCTTAAATATTTGTAATGGTGATGAACGTATTATCCTCCATGTTGAACATAGCAGCAGCAAATGGGATTTTTAAATACCATCCAAAATGCAAGCGAGTTGCCTCACACACTTATGCTTTGCGGAGTGGTCAGTGTCCTGGATCAATTTTACGATATGTCTGGGTTAAAACTAAATGCCTCAAAGACTGAATTCTTCACTTGTGGAGTAAATGAAGAACTCAATGCTGAAATCCAGAAAGTTACAAGTTTCAAACATGGAAAACTCCCTGTTAGATAACTTGGGGTACTTTTAGTCACTCGAAAACTGACCGAGAAGGACTGCACTCCACTTTTCGAGAAATTGAAAGCCAAGCTTGGTACATGGTCTAGCAAACAACTTAGCTGTGGTGGTCGCTTACAACTCATTAAAGCTGTCATTTTCAGCATATTTAACTACTCGAGCCGGCAACTAATAATCCCTAAATCAGTGGTTTCAAAGATAGAACAGATATGCAGTAGATTCTTTTGGAAAAGAACTGATACACCTGCAAGGGGAGCCAGAGTTAGTTGGCGACATATCTGTCTCCTCAAATCTGAAGGGGGTCTGAGTGTCAAGAATTTACACGATTCGAGCAAAACTTGTAACCTCCAATTTCTGAAGAAGCTCATCAAAGGTGAAGGAAGCTTATGGGTAGCTTGGACCTATGAGTATGCTATTAAAGGGACAGATTTGGCAAGCCGAAAGTAAATTTCATTTTAGTTGGACTTACGAAAGCTCCTGAAACTTAGATAAGAGGCAGCTAGATTATTCAATGCAGCAAACAGTATTACTGAAATCATTTTTAAACAGATATGAACTGCTGTTCGAGATAGAAAAGACAAAGTGAGCTGGGAGAAACTCTTATAGTTCTCTCAACACATCCCTAAACACTCTATTATCTCATAAATATCTACAGATGGTATTTGCAATCTTTGTGGGAGCGCTCTTGAGACAAGAGACCATTTATTTTTCAAATGCAACTACTCTAGTGCCGTAGGGAAGAAATTGTTGTTGTTTTGTAACTTGGTGAGAAACACTCTATCTTGGGAGGAAGAGGAAGAGCTGCGATGGGCTGTCACCAAATTGAGAGGGAAGACTTTTATAGTGCAACTCTTAAAATTCTCTTGAACTACTTTCATTTACGGTGTTTGCAAGAACGTAATCATAGACATTTTCAGGGGAAGAGTTCATCTATTGATAATCTCGTGGAGAATATACAAGGCATTATTCGATATAAATTTCTTGGCTGTATCTTTTGGTCCTCAAATTTCTTTTTAATGTGCCTGCAGGGGGAGAACAGAGGTGATCTTTGGATTTTCTTTCTGATGGAAAGCAATGCATGGTGCATCTGGGTTCACTGAATTAAATGGCTGAAATCTTAATCTCATTGTTGGTGGGGAGGCCGAAGATGTTCTTCGGATTTCTTTTATGATGGAAAGTAATGTATGGTGCATCTGAGTTCACCGAATTGAATGCTTAAAATCTTCATCATAGATGTCTTGTGCTCATTGTTGGTGGGGACGCCGGAGGTGATCTTCGAATTTTCTTTCAATGGAAAAGAGTCTAGTTATCTCTCTTGGGACAATCTTTAAAGAAAATTTCGACTTTGGTTTGAGTTTTTTTTTATGATAGCGTCGGGTCAGGTCTAATTTGAGGTAAAAAATACTTGGTTTGACCCGAAATAATAATTTATTTTTATTCTAAATATTTAGATATAATTGTTACTATACTTCTCTCTTTATATATATTTTTAATTATCTTTTTATTTTGTCTAATAAAAATAAAATTATTATTATTATATTCTTCTCTATTTGTATTTTTTAATTAACTTTTTATTTTATAAAATAAAAATAAAAATAGTTTTTTATTTAAGTCGAACCGAGTCTGAGCGGTTCCAACTTTCACTCTAAAATTTAAGTGAAATGAAACATCAAAAAATATAAAGTCAAAAAATAGGTGAAAATATTACATTTTCAAATGCAAATCAACCAAAAACTCGATATACACACCCTAGTATTCACAATCCTAAGTTAAATAAATGCTATGGAAAGAGAGATGATTACACGTGACAACCATCTATACTGATTGTCGACGAGGTGGCAAATTATGGAAGTTCCAATTCATTGGGTCCAGAAACAAAAAAGTTGCCATTCTTCTTCAGTCTCCACTTTCTGTTTGTTTCCATGATTCGGTGGAAGTTTGATCCTTCGTCATCTCAATCTTCCATTTCTTGTTTTTAATCGATTCGATCGCTCGCCGTTTCTGGGTTTCCATTCAAACATACGTTTAAAACTTCCAGATTCGAAACTGTAAGCTTACACCATTTCCCTTTCTGCTTTGTAATTATGGGCAATAGATTTTTCATGGCTATTTCCCCCCATTGTCAAAAATTCATTTTTCGTATTTCCCTGTCTGAAGAATGTCAGATTTAGGGTCCCGTTTCTATGCATGAAAATCTATAACAAATAAGCGGAAATGAAAAAATGGGTATTCCCTTAGGTGATCAATGCATGATAGCATTAGCTAAAATTTTATCATTTGCTTTAAATTTTTTTGTTTTGATGCGAATAAATGTTTTTTTTTATTGCAGGGGGGTGTTTATGTTGTCTTAAAGTTAATTAGATTAGCTGGTATAGTAATAAGAGCAATGCAAAAGGAACATGGTTCTGCACCAACTACACCTACTTCCGCCCGAGGACCAACGACACCTACTTCCGGCCGAGTTCGGCACCGGAAACGTTCCAATGAGGTATGCATTGTTACATAAATATATGCCTCATTAAGATCTTGATCTAGTTTCAATAAGTTGCTATGTTACCCGGACTTTGGTGTATACTCAATTTCTAATTTTGATGTCGGAGGATAGTACATATGTTCAAACTTATGTCGGACACAGTTGTCGAGTAGTGGCTTTAGAGAAAATGAAGTGTCCTGGTGACACTGATAAGTAACACAGTAGCAATGAATGGGCATCAAGGTTTATTCCCTTTTTGTGACTTGCCCTTTATATCATTTAATTCTTTAGGAAAAGATCGATATCTTTGACTTGTATTATGAATTTTCTCAACTTAATTGACATTTGAACATCTATGGAACGTTTGGATGTGCATGCTCGATATGCAATTTGTCATGTTAAGTGTCATTTTCTTTTTTTTTTTCTTGTCAAATGGTGAAAGCGTGATTGTGTTCTTTGATGTCAGTTTAATTACGAGATTAGCAAAACAAATGGAGATCATTTGCTCATTAATGATCATAACAAATATCGATTGATGTGGATTCGTGCATGTTCATCAATGTGGATGCTGGGGGGCTTCCTCTTGACTGTCTATTTGGGGCACCTTTATATTTTGGCGATGGTTGTTGTTATCCAAATATTCATGGCGAGTGAGCTCTTCAATCTACTCAGAGAGCTCATGAAGATAAACGCCTGCCGGGGTTCAGGATCTTGAACTGGTAAGAAAAATTGTAACGCAAACTCGATATTGTGGTAGCACCTAGTCAACTGATATTTCTGGTGGAATTTCATGTCCATGCAGGCACTTTTACTTCACGGCTATGCTGTTTGTATACGGTCGCATTCTCAGTCACCAGCTTGTGAACACAGTAACTTCGGATAAAATTTTCTATAGGCTTGTTAGTAAGCTCATCAAGTATCAGATGGTTATTTGTTATTTCTCATACATAGCAGGTTAGTATTTATTTTGCCTCTGAAAATAAGCAATGCACACATATTCTTTCTACATTTAAGCCCATTAACAAATATTTCATTTTAATTGTCTTACCTTCAATTATGATGGAGTCGATTAATTTGTCTGGTTGTCTTGAACTTTAAGTTCCATGGAATTTGAGTCGGTTTTTGATAGTCTTAAGTTGCTTTTATCTTCATTCCCTTGTCATCTGCCTGATCTGTAGTAGTGCAGTTAGCTTGTTGAGCTATGAATTTTATATTCTCACCAATTGATCAGGTTTTGATTTTGTTTCGGATTCAGGTTTCATGTGGTTCATTCTTACACTAAAGAAGAAGATGTATAAATATCAATTTGGGCAGTTTGCATGGACACACATGATTCTCATCGTTGTCTTTACTCAGTCCGCCTTTACTGTGGCCAACATTTTTGAAGGCATCTTTTGGTAACAAGCAAACCTCATTAAATTGTTTGTATAAAATACTTTTTCCTGTTACTGAAATCGAAACAAGCCATGGAATTTATGCAGGTTCCTTCTCCCGGCATCACTAATTGCTGTCAACGATGTTGCCGCTTATTTCTTCGGTTTCTTTTTCGGTAAAACTCCTTTGATCAAGCTATCTCCCAAGAAAACATGGGAGGGTTTCATTGGGGCATCAGTTGCAACTACGATCTCAGCATTTGTGGTAAGAGTTTTACACTGTTCTTGACTTGAGTCTTTAACTTTCTCATTTTTTGATAGAATTGAAACTATAGAGATTCATTGTTCATGTTTCCTTTGTGCATGTTAGTTTGATGTTGCCACATGATTTCGGGAATATAAAAACCGGTCCGTTTAATCTAGTACTTTGATTATCTGAGGGTAACCGGTGTGTCATGATCATCAACTGAAAACAAAATTTTGTAAATGTTCAAAAGCCTATAGACCAAAGGGAGATAGATTGAATCTTTGAACAACTTTTCATCCCATGATGTATCAGTATTATTTACTAGGGATCCATCAACATAATTTCTTCGCCATCTTTTACGCAGCTTGCAAATGTCTTTGGTCAATATCAATGGCTGACATGTCCAAGGAAGGTAACTCATCGAGGAATGCATTCATTTTTAAACAAAAAAGGCGGCCGCTATTATGATAATGCCCATATGACTGAAATGCATGCAGGATTTATCGACTGGTTGGCTTCACTGTGATCCCGGTCCACTTTTTAAGCCGGAGTATTATCCTTTGCCGGGATGGATTTCTGGATGGGTGGTGAGGGATTGAGAAATGGGAGAATTCGACTGTTTGAACTCTGTTATATAAATGTCTCTTAGTTACCCACCTTTGCTAGTTTTATTTACTTCTAGTAACATGTTGCAGTTGCCTTGGAAAGAGATAGCAATTTTGCCAGTTCAGTGGCATGCTTTATGCCTAAGCTTATTTGCGTCGATTATCGCACCATTCGGAGGCTTTTTTGCAAGTGGTTTCAAGAGAGCTTTTAAGATTAAGGTGCAACGCTTTGTTTATTGTTTTGCTGTTTGAAAACATGAAGAAAAAAAGGAGCATTTAATGGACTTTGTCATACCTGTTCCGACCTTCTTGACCAACACTTTCCCGGGTGATGCAGGATTTTGGCGATAGTATACCTGGACATGGAGGATTTACCGACAGAATGGATTGCCAGGCAAGCTGCTAGTTGTATGACTTGATTTCCAGCAAGTGCTATAGTTTTATCTTATTTCATGTGCAATGGCTTAAATATCCGTATATCTGTTCCCAGATGGTAATGGCTGTTTTTGCATACATCTATCATCAGTCATTCATTGTTCCCCAGGACTATACGGTCGAGATGATTATGAATGAGGTAACCCCTTCAATTTTCTCATCATATCCGGGAATTTTTCAAAACATACCATTCCTGTTTGTTCTTTCTTAGTTCCGGGAACATGGAGGATCTTCTTGTATGAAACTTGAATATGATCTTATGATTTGTTTTCGTGTTCTCTAGATATTACGCAGCCTTACATTGGAGGAGCAGCAAATTCTATATAACAACTTGGGGCAAATGTTGCGGGAGAGAATGCTGGAATTATATTGAACAAAGTTTTAGACAAATGCACTTTAATTTCCTGCTTTGAAATCTTCTTGAATTGAAGGGAAAAATCGAACAATTTTTCTGTCATGGATGATTGTCGGTCTGACTTGATTACGATCTTCGGAGGGCTCTTATACTCGTATGATGCTTGATTACGATCTTCGGAGGTCTCTTATACTCGTATGATCCGCATCATCTCCGACGTGGCACGGATTTAGTATTTAATGAAAGTAAATAGAGGTTTCAGAGTTAGTTTGAGTTAGTTTTATTGGACCAATGATTAGAATGGATCCATTAATGTTTATAATGCAAATGCAGCGGTAGAAAAGTGCAGTTTCAGATCATCGGACGTGAGATATTTTATCAAAAACCCTAAATTGCGATCATATTTCTAACTACAAAGATCTATCATTTGATATATAGCAAGATCGGTTACTTTAAGATTTTGATTAATAGACCATCCTCCTTGATCAAAGACATAAAGTGAGATCAAGAGGTAAAGTTTTCCAGCAAGACGATGTGATATCGTCCCTGTCATCCACGATGAATCACAGCAGTCACTGTCACAGTCCTCTGGCACTATCGGCGTGCACACTTTCCAGCCGTAACCACATCGAAATGTAGTTGGGCTGGTCTCGGCTCACTAAACGACTCCATCGCGCTGGTCTTTTCAGATTCACTTTCTGATCTTTATAATCAGCTCCTGTCGGGTATAACCGGTGGCCATCATTGGTCCGGCGAAAATGTGGAGATCAAAAGGATTTAAAGGGAAATTTGTTTTCTCTTTGTTTCCCCGGAGGGAAATCGTAGTCTCGAGTCTCTCTTTCACATGATTTTTAGAGTTGTTTCCTTTGATCCAGGTAAACCATTCATCATCTAATCGAATGTTTGATAAACTATTGCGGGATAGAGCGTTTCTAAAATTAACAATATCAACTCGAGTTCTTCGTCGGCCATCCTTAGAGAAAATCTCGTTAAAATCACTGCCGATGATCCAATGTAGTTGTGATGATCCTCGAATTCTATCTAATAAGGCCCGTGTTTTTATGCTGATTGTTGTGCCTAAAGTTATTTACTCTAGGAGGTGCAAACTATTATTAATCACCCTCCTGGGTCCATCTCTGACTACAAACATACCATTCAGTCATACCACACCTCCTTCGAAGACAATCTAAATCTGTTTTATGACGATGTAGAAGCAACCAGACGCGCCACTGCCTGAACTGTTTGCTAGTTCTCAAGCCCGCGACAGTTCCAACACATGGTTTTTGGCGGAGCTGTCCACCAGATAAAGCTCGTCGCAGAAAGCAAAGCCATGCATGCAGAAAGAAACTTTTCCACACGTACCAATTTCCATCAATAGCGCATTACTAGAAATCTGCCATAACTTGCACCCACCAATCAGGGGATAAACTTCTTACCCTAAATAAAATAGCATATCGCACATCCCAAGGAATCTGTCTAGGTTTTTACAGCATAACTCTAGTTTTCTCTGTAAATTGTGAGTGATGATGCCTAGGGTTGTTGCTCAGTCGGCTCTACTTACTACTCCTACTAATGTCCAAAGAATTTGGAAAACCGAAAAGGTCTGTGAAGATGGCCATGACTAGGAGTGATTCGATTAGTTTAAATGATAAAATGGTGAGATTTGGCCATGATTTCCGTTTCCCTTCTTCCCAAGCAACTATGCTTGCCCGAGAGGAATCCAGACGGCTCGGCCATGATTCTATTAATGCCGAGCATATTTTATTGGGTCTTATCGGTGAAGGCACCGGCATTGTTGCGAAAGCACTTAAATCCTTGGGAATCAAACTCAAACATGTACGTAAATACCTAATAAGGCATATTGATGTGGGCAAGGGGAGTGCTGGTCCGGGGTTTGGATTTGTGCCCTTTGCAGTACACATTCTGCTCCGCTCCTTTGAAGAACCCGTAGACTTGGTATCTCTCTCTCTATATATATGTATGTCTAGCTTTGAAATTTTACTTTGACGAACCGGTAGATCTTAGTTTGTGAAAATTCCAGGCCATAATCACATTGGACCGGGGCATCTTCTTCTCGGATTGCTTCTTGAAGGATATGGCGCTGGACCTGTAAAACGTGCTCTTCAAGATCAAGGCGTCAACTTAAGTAGTATTTACAGACAGGTAAAAATACATTCATCTTGTTTCAAAATTCAAATGAATGCGACATAAAATTGACATAATAGAAAATAATAATAAATCGAATTGTAAGGATGGTTTTATAATATTTAATTTTAATTAATTAATTGAATAACATGATATACTAAAAGTAATAATAATAACAAAAAAGGGTAAGACCAGAAAAAAAAAGAGGTAAAAAGAAAGATAAAAGGTATATTAAACGATGGGTAAAATTTTGATACACATGTTGTGTTAAATTAATTTTACACAAGTCTGCACATTTACACTATAAAACTTAATCTTAAATTCCTAACCCTAATTCTAAAAAATTAAACCCTAAACCTTAAATTACATACCATAAATTCTAATACTAACCTTAAATTTTAAACCCTGCAACATAAACTCCTAAACTAAAACTCTAATCCCTAAAATTAAAACTCGCGTATAACTAAAATTTACAGATAAAAGGCATCACAATTGGGTTACACCCCGGGGGAAAGTCACATAGGGGTTGGCAGAGACGTGCTCTTCGACTCACTCTTTCGGTCCATCTTCTCATCATTACGGTTTATTTTTTTAAATTTGGCCTCTATAAATTTTTTAAATAATAATTTATTTTATTTACTTTGATATTATAAAATGGTTCATGTCATTGTGGTAAAATGTACAAATGAAAATAAATTTTTTTTACTTAAAGTCGATAGATCAAATCTTATTGTTGGTATTTTTAGTCTTATTTTTTCGAATTTCTCTATAATTTATACAGTTTGATTTTATTTTCGACCCCTTTAACTTTTAATTCATGGTCACAACACGAACTTTTTAAATCTGACTAAATTCAAAATTTGTGTCAAAAACTTTCTCTCTGTATATCTCTCTATCTATCTTTATATATCATTCAAGATTGAAAATGAACCCAAGATCCTAATTTAAATATCAAAGCATATATATAAGAGGTATATAAACACCAAATATGAAACTGAAAGTACCCCCTCCTCCATCTTTTCATTTTATTTTCCTCGAGTCGAGTTTGTATAGAGCATTGAAGTCACACTCAGTTGAACTCGATTAAATTTTACTTTCAAAGTTTGAATTCAAATCGAGTTAAAACCCAAACTACTTTGATTATTCGCTTATGTGGTTTGGCTTTCTCATGAATTTCTTCCGAGTTTATATTAATCTGTATTATAATTATTAGAGAAAATTATATTGTTGGTCACTCAATTTCGTTCGTGTTTTTGTTTTGACAATCTAACTTTAGACTTTTTCAATTTCATCCCCTGTTTATTTCTTTTGAAGGAATCATCCCATGCTTAATTCAGCTTAGGGGTCTTGTTTTCATCCCCGAGTCTCCAAGATGGCTGGTAAGAACTAAACCGTTAAACATATAACCATCTGCACCATTCGATTTTACTCGTACGAGTGTTGAATTCAGATGTGTATCAGACACAAACATGTTCAACTTTTGATTTATGATTTCAGGCAAAGGTTGGGTACGAGAAAGATTTCTACAACGCTTTGAGGAGAACCCATGGGGACAATGATGATATTTTCCATGAAGCTAATGAAATCCAAGTACTAATCAACACTTAATTGTAGAATTTTTCTTTTTAAAAAAAAAAACTAAAAACAATGTCAATCAGGGACGAGCCATAATTAGACAATAAGAAAGACAAATCATTTAACTTCAAAATTAACAGGACTCTAAAAGTTTTTAATCTAAAATTTGAGACAGACTCCTCCCATTCTCTTAGTAGCTTTGTCCTGATGTTGATATTAAACTAACAAATATTAACTATACGGTCGAGATGATTATGAATGAGGTAACCCCTTCGATCTTCTCATCGATTGTATCCGGGAATTTTCGAAACATACCATTCCCGTTTGTTCTTTCTTAGTTCCGGGAACATGGCGGATCTTCTCGTATGAAACTTGAATATGATCTTATGATTTGTTTTCGTGTTCTCTAGATATTACGCAGCCTTACATTGGAGAAGCAGCAAATTCTATCTAACAAGTTGGGGCAAATGTTGCAGGAGAGAATGCTGGAATTATATTGAACAAAGTTTAGACAAATGCACTTTAATTTCCTGCTTTGAAAACTACTTGAATTGAAGGACAAAATCGTACAATTTTTCTGTATGGATGATTGTCGGTCCGACTTGATTATGAACTTCGGAGGTCTCTTATACTCGAATGATCCACATCATCTCCGACGTGGCGCGGATTTAGTATTCAATGAAAGTAAATAGAGGTTTCAGAGTTAGTTTGAGTTAGTGTTATTGGACCAATGATTATAATGGATCCATTAATGTTTATAATGCAAATGCAGCGGTAGAAAAATGCAGTTTCGGATCATCGGACGTGAGATATTTTATCAAAAACCCTAAATCATGATCATATTTCCACTTGCAACAATATAATGTAGTGATCTCTATTTGAGTAGTTAATAATACAGCTATGGCCATCCATCAGTAACCTAAACATAGATGACATACAATACAAGATTAGCATTTGTCATCGGATGACATAATAATCAGGAAGCTAAAAATGAATTTAAAAACTTTACAAACTCTAACTCGAGACATGTTTAAACAATATCAAGTTGCTTTCAGACCAAGTTAAGAAAACTTATCAAGTTCCAAGGTTAACATGGACCCAAAAACTGATATCAATTTGGCAAAAATTGCGAAGCTCAAGGACTAATGTGTACCAAAAACGTTTAAGGACCAAAAGTGAGAAACTTTATCTCAAAAAAGAAAGATATGGCTAATTTAAGTGGCGAATGGAAACCCAAAAACAAAAGTTGATTGGTTAGTGGCAGCCTCCTAAAATCCACATAACAAAAGGCATAAAACCAAGCCCCATGCTCTTTATCAAAGGAAAAGGACAGAATGCCATAAAAATTAACATAAAAAGGCAGGGAGAGGACCACAAACATGGTAGTATCTATTTATGGTTGCCCGCTATAAAAGTAACCCTAGCATACGGTTTACTCGTGTTATACACGAGTATCCGTCACATATTTGGACATGGTTATGGAAGTATGTTACTTTAAATATAAGAAAAAAAAGATTAAAAAATGGAACATACTAGTATCAGACGCATATAGTATCCGATATCTCACCTCCAAATCTGAGTAACATAAGAATAGCCATTGAGAACAAATATTTGAAAAACACAACTAGAATGGAAACTGATGCAACATGACTGCGTGGTAACAATTCTATTCAAACAGAATGGTCCGAGTTTTCGATCACATCGGTACATATGTCAATCATAGGAATCAAGTGTTAAATACATAAAATAGCATGGAGATGATTTTATCACGTTCACCGTATATGACACTATGAATAAGAGAGAGATGTCGAATGCGTTCACAGAAAGCTTATCCGCAAAAGCAAAATGGATACAAAAAAGAGAGATCTTGTGTCTAGTAAAAAAAATCAATCAAAATATGTTGTAAATTATTTGATTGTGTCTTTTATATGGATATCCCTCTAAGGTTTCACACTAATAACTTGAACAGAAACTCCTTACAATCTGAGAGAATAACGATCCCGGATAATACGAAGAAAACGTGAAGGACAAGAAGAAGAAGCAACCCTGCCAGGGATTCTGGCAGCTTAAAAAGCTATATAAAGAAAACGCGGAAAAAAATATCAATAACCTATTGTTGGACGTGACACTACCGGTACAGTTTTTCGGAGATGATTCCAGAGTATATATATCCCGCAATCCAATTGTACACCTCACTCAAATGCCAATAAAGGAACCTAAAATGTTCGCTACTAAAATAAAATAGAACAAAAAAAATCAAATCAAATCGGATCTCAAACCTTACAGAAAATCCCTTGTAAACTGCTCGCTTCGAATGTATTATCAAATCAACAACCCTCGTTAGTGCTATACGACCAATTTCCTTGTAAGCTGATTACATAATAACTTCTGATATCCGAATAACAGATCTCCTAGGCAGCAATTCCTGCATATGAAACAAACAAATAGGAGAATTAACAAAAAGGAAGCAAGCCGACATTTCCCTCACAAGGTCTAATATATGAGAATATATACAATGCTCGTATGATTGAAGTTCTGATCCACATATAAAGTTTAATTTTAAAGTTAAAGTTCCCGACTGATTTCTTCCGAGTTATTAACGACATTATCAAGTTCTTAGGGGTGCCAAAAGAAGCAAGTTCTGTCATGGTAGGTTGGATACAGTAAGTGACACCAACGGATTCTGTCATGGACAAGGTACCACAAGAAGACTACATTTAGTTGGTATTACTTAGGGGAAATAATCTTTGGAGTCCTTTCGAATCAAATAGGCAAAACAAGTAGGATCTCCATCTTAAAAATAAAACAAATTTGAAAAAGAAGAAAAGGGTATGATCTCCATTATGAAATCTGAACTCTATGAAGCTAAAAAAAATGTTTCATCTTATACCAATGACTTTATCTTTATTCTCTTCGACTTGCTCTGCTAATCAGAAGCCAGAAAAAAGTTTCAAGTAACAGTACCCAACATTATAGACACCAAAGCTATAGGTTCCAAACATCAATAAACTATAACTGCAATTACGTTGCACAAGGAAATTTTCATCTAGAGTTGAATGTAGTTGTTTCCATACAGGTGAATCTAGAGTTTTTGACTTGTCGTAACTTAAATTCATAAGCTATTTCCAAAGGGTCCACTTCATGAAACTAAAGAGAATATTACCACTATTGGTCTGTCTACTAGCAGAACTGTAACTTCCAACATAATCCTCGGATGTTCTTGCAACAACTTCTGAGGATATATTGCCAATCCCATACCCGAATGAGCCAGAACCATCCAAGTCAGGAGTTGCAGACCGCCAAGTTGGATCACCATAAACTGAACCACCACGGTAAAGATCCCCATAGGACCCCTCAAAATTACCAGTTGATCCAGCAAATGATGATGGTGGAGCTGCAACAGTGCCACTGTTTCTTCCATATCCTGCCCTTGCCAAACCAATGTTATCATCAGTACTCACATAACCAGAATTTCCACCGGTGTAACCAGAAGCATTACCTCCACTTTGCATTGGCGGAGAAGGACTCCAATTAGCCCCACTATTTCCCAAAGAACCGAAATTCTCACTTGCTGTCCCCAAGTAACCACCGGGGCGAGAAGCATTTGTGAGATTGCTAAGGCCTCCATTTCCCCATACATTACGAGTAGGAGAGGTCAAACTAGAATAATTTCTTCCACTCCCAACACCATACCCAATAGGAGCATTATACCTGTTTGGATTCCCACTATAATAGGGGCTAATAATCCGCCCATACCCCAGACTGTTGCCAAAGTTGGAACTCACACCATAGCTTGGGTTCATTGCTTGTTCCATATTCATACCAATTCCATAGCCGGTGGTGTTAAACGGAGGAAACCCTGTTCGACCACTAGTAAGAGGATTAAACCTACCATCCATCCTGACTCCGAAGCCTCCTAGAGGACTTAGATTATATCCCTGAGCATAATTATTGAGGACGTTGGCTCCCCTACTCAAACCATAATTATATCCTAAAACAGGGCTACGGCCGGGGCCTGGAGATAGTTCTTTAGGGACTGCCCTCTTGACCTCAACCAGTTTCCCATTGAGTTCATGAAATGTTTTATGAAGGACTCTGTCTACTGCTTCCTCTGAATCATAAGTGACGAAGCCGAACCCTCTCGGCCTTTGCGTGATATGATCATACATCACTACAGCATCAGTAATTGTACCAAACTGATCGAAGTAGTTCTTGAAGTCGCTCTCAGTGACTGTAGATGCTAAACCTCCCACGAAAATCTTTTTTGTGCGACCAGGTGCGGGAGATTCAGTGATGCCACCGATATTCCTGTTTAAAATGTTTTGGTCATCCCTAGGGACAGCCTTCTTTGCCTCAACCTGAAAATTGATGAGCCAGAAAGTTCAATCAAACAATTGCATAGCATTTTCTGTCCCTACCTAACAATTGGATAGAATTCGACTTAAACAAAAATCATATCAAATCAATGCCTGAAAATAGTTCAAACTCATCTAATTGAAGAAAAATAACATCTTTCTCTCTAGACATTTGTTTGTAGTATTTAGATGAAAACCAACATACATAACCATAATCAAGGATCTCACCGTACGACCATCAATCATATGCTTATCCATAATTACCCTTTCGGCAACAGCAGGATCAGCAAAGACAACGAAACCGAAGCCACGGGCGCGACCGGTGACACGATCTCTCATTATCATTGCCTCCACCACTTCTCCATACTTCCTGAAATACTCCTTGAGACGTTCCTCATCGGTGTCCCAAGATATCCCACCAATGAAGAGTTTACCAAGATCTGATTCCATCTTTCCTGCAATCGTCAATCACCATTTTCAAATCTAAAAATCTAAACTTTTCTCGGCTCAATTGGATTCAAAGATCAAAATTTCAAATTCAATCAGAACTCTAACAACAACAATTCAGTAAACGAAAATCTTGGACAACTTAAAAAAGCAAAACACGAATGATCAGAATATCAGCAGCAGCTAAAAACGCTCCAACAACAGATCGAAATGTGAACAATAACAACAATCAAACATGAATATCAAAAGAAACAACACACCTTTCGATATGAAGTATAGACAGAATCCGATCAAAGGCAAACTGGGTAGCTGTCAAATCCAAGCTAGGATAATCTGAGAAGCTTCATGCACCGATCAGAAAACAACCCAAAATTCCTAAGAATGGAAAACTACGAAAATTGAGACCAAACTATGTGGATCAAGACAAAGGGAAAACAGAAAAGTGCAGAAAAGATGAGGAAACAGAGAAGAAAGGGTGGGAAAATCTACCATATCGGAAACAACCCAGATTAGAAAAATGGGAAAGAAATCAAGATCGGAGATGAGAAATGATGATGGCAATGGAAACAGAGGAGAAGGTTATGTTCATTTCATTTTTATTTATTTTTTGTCTTTAAAAAGCTTTTGTTCTCCCTTCACCACCTTTCTCTCTTTCCTCCAATGCCTCTTTTCTATCTTTAATTAAAAAATCAAAAGAAACGGAATTCGAGGAGAAAGCTAGACGGAGAAGATAGAGAATAATATATATAATGGAGAGAGAAATCGAGATTGTAGAATGCAAATGCTCTGGTGTAAGAATATTAGGAGTTTGCCTCATTAAGAGTAATGGCAGGAAAAAGTGATGTTTTTCCTTTATCCAAAATAAGAATTAATCCCGACAGAAAAAAAGTTGATTAAAAATTATTTATTTAAGTTTTTAAATTGTAAATAATAAGATTAATACAGTATTTTATGGGTAAAGTTCATAAACGGTCACTAAATTATACTTCAATGTTTACCAAACGTTCAATTGTTATAAATATTAAACTATTATTTTTTACAAAATAGTCATTGAGCCATGTCTTTAAAGAAAAATTATTAGATGGACTAGACTTACTACATCATCTATGGTTCAGCCAATAATATTAACTCATTTCAGAGTAACTTCTAAGTAACTACTCACTCTTTAGTGACATGTAGGAAAATGGTAAAGATTCATCTTGAAAAAAAACAAATGGAAACTTATTATTGGATGAGACTATAGATGAAGTGGTGAGCCAGACCCATTTAATAATTTTTCGCTTTTTAAGCGGGGTAATGTGAAAGTTTGAATAAAATTGTTTAATAGCACAATTAGTCATTCATATTTACACATCCAGTCAATTTCGTCTTAATTCGAAGAAAAAAAATTTGTATTAAATCATTTTACCCAAACTGTCACTTCACTCCATTTAACATCAGTTAGGGTTCAATGACCAACTGAACATAGCAAATCGGTAATTTAATGATCATTTTGTAATAATTAAAAGTTTAGTGACCAAAATAAACATTGAGACATAGTTTAGCGACCATTTGTGGACTTTACCCTAATCTTAATTATAAAATTTAATTATTTAGAATTAAATCTAAATTATAAATCAATCGACATGGATCCGTCTCTTAATAAATCATTTACGGATAAAGTAATTTTTAGTTCTTGAACCTGACATTTTTTTTCAATTTGGTTCTTAAACATTTTTGTCCCCGTTTGTCCTTGAAATTTGATTTTTGACCTATTATTTGTCGTTTTGATGATGGGTAAAACTACCAAGTTCAAGGATTAATGTGGATAAAATAAAGTGTAGGGACTGGTTTGGAAAATTGTTAAGTTCAAAGACTAAAACAATGACTAATACGAAAAGTAATTGGACTAACTCTAAATATAAGAAAAATAATTGGATTTGAAACATATTTTAACCTTTTAAGTTTGAATTATAAACATGGGTTGTTGTTGCTACTAAATTAAAAGTGTATAGGAAGAAACATCAAAGTCAGCCGGCTAAATGGTGCAAAACCTGCTTCGTAAGCTCGTGTAAACCTCAATCTCTTTGTCCACCTAAGCTTTTCGGTAGGTTCAATGACTGTCGTTAGATGCTTTATTTTTATATAATTAATCGAATAAATTTAGCCCTTCATATGTAAACATTTTGACATTACACCTTCCGAGCAATTGTTGTACTCCATGCTAATATTCACCAGCTCGATAACCGATGAATGTGATAGCTCTACAAACACAATCACTTCATTATTAAGCAATTGATAAATTAATGGAACAAACACATTATGACTTTAGCACCGTCTGCTAGTAGACATAATCACTTCAAAATTTTTAAATATGAAGAGTTAAATTCATCGAATTATTTTAAATTAGGATCAAATCAATATAATGTATAAATTTTGAGACTAAAATTATTATTTCTTTCAATTTTATCGCCAAAATGGGCTATTTGTAATAAAATTTTAATTGAGTGATTAAATTGTCACTTTAAAAAATATAACATACTTTTAATAATTTTTGTAAAATTGGTTGGTTGAAACGACTTTTTTATGTTATAAAATTAATCGAAACTTTTTATATTTGTGTTATTTTCGTATCTTAATAATAAATTATCGATTTCATTTTGGCCATGTTGGGTGAAGAACGGTTTGAGCCAAAATTAGAGGTTTGAGTTAAAATTAGAGGTTTAATTTGTCAAATTCATTAATATAGATGTTTGGTGAATAACGGATTGAGGTAGAACATCTAATTTTAAAAAAACTGCTAATAGGAGCTTTTTGAAATTAGAGGTTTTGACATAAGAGTTATAAACACCATTTACCCTTGACAATTATAGAAAATCTTCAAATAACTTAAATTTAACATTTTATATTTTTACTACCACATATTTACATTGTAACATTTGTAAACTGATACTTTTTTTAATTCTCACACATTTATATTTTGTATTTAAATTTAATAATTAATAATTAATTAAATTGTATTAAAAATAATTATATAAATAATAAATTAATATATAGATCTTTCAAATATGCTTAATAATGTTATATTAATTTTTTTTCATAATATAATTAATATTAATAGATACAAAATATTAATAACTAATAAAGTATTTAAGCAAGTATAGAATATAACCATGTCCTTATATATCATTTTGCTTGTTTAAATAATCAGACAGCTATAAACTATCAGTTAATTTTACCAAACACTTTTGTACAATCAGCTAATACAATCCGCTAATCAAATCAACTAATACAATCAATTATCAATTATCTGCTAATTACCAAACAAGACGTTTTGTCTCAAATGTGTTAAGTGATCAATACATTTGTTGCTCTTTGAGAAAATACTTCGGTTTTTCATAACAATCCCCATTCTATACAGAATTGTAGGTTTACCATATCAATTTTGTCTATACATTTATTATGAGTCCTAATTTTCACTATCTCCTTTATACAATTCAAAACAATATAATGTAAAACATCAATAATATGCTTCATATCTAATTCGACTATTATCATGATTATTATAATTATTTTTATTCATAGCAATGTTTTATTGTATACAAACAAGAGCATTAATTAAATAAATATTTTTTTTTAAAAAATAAAGTATGATTTTATTGAAATAATCATACCAAAACATTAGCATGAGCCTAGTTAAAAAAACTCCCTAAACCTGATAGAGGAAAAAAAGTGCATCATGCCAATGCCGGAGCTCACAATTTTTCAAAACCCACAACATACAACTCGCCTATATAAAACAAGACCATGCTAGAAATAAAAACGGGACCAAAATAGAACCCAACCAATACCGCCCGATATCACCCCATAGACATATACCACTTAAATATCACATTGTCAAGACCTTTAACAACACAACAGTACCAGTAAACTAATAGAGCCCACGAGTGAAGCATCAAAACCTTAATTCAATTGGCTAAGCAATCACCCGGGGCATCAAGGACAAGAGGCCTTACAAAACTTATCTATCCATGAAAAGCATAGGGCAACATCATCTCCCGATTCCAGCTTTGGCCAATGTATCAACATCAGAATTTCATTCCCTATAAACATGCTCAATCTTTCAAGAGTTTACATGACACAGTCAGCAGCCAGTTAAAAAAACCACCTCGAAATAGACCTTATCTAAAACAAGAATACACTTTCATTCCTTTGCTTCTCTAAACCTTTTCCCTAACACCATCGCTTTTCTGATAGACCGCATAAAAATTTGTTTTTGAGCTATGTCCGAATTAGCCGGACGAGACGCCATCAACCACCTTACCCGATCTATTACGGTAGAACACTGGATCAATTTCGGTCACATGTACCTCAACTTTTTTGTTTTCTATTGATACAGAAATCACCTCTTTGATCCGATTAAGATTATTGGTTAAAATGAGCTCTTGAGAAAAAAGGCTTTACTGTTTTTTCATCAATTGAAATTAGCTCCGAAAAGTTCCTTCACTCCAAGCATGAGCCGGAATACCATAGCATGTATTTAGAGTTGCTTCATGTTCCCTTTTACCTTTTATCAAAGCCACCTCGTCTTTAAAAACCAACAAGAAATCTGAGCCTCATCAGCATCATATCCTTAATGCCATCATCAAATAGATTCTTTGCCAAACACTTCACCTTCATAAACTTCTTACTCCTTCCAACAAGGCAGTTTTTCAGCACCTTTAGTTTCTCCTGATCGATCACTCTGTTAACAATACGTTGCTTATCTTGATTTTTTGTATGTTTCTCCGAGCGCTTGCCGTGAGCCGAAAAACTCTCGAGTTCACGTCGATTATGATGCTTTGCTATGAACACTCTAATACGAAAACCATAAATCACAAAATCATGCAACCTGCCTTGTGCTCTCAGGAATGAACGAATCGACTACCTCACCATGATAGCTGAAAATAGTCCAATGGAGTTTAGTGGGGAGATTAAAAACTATCAGAGTAGTACTCTTACCAACCCACAATCCATGATGTCTATCCTCGCCTTGCTGGCTGCCTTTGTGGGGGATGATCTAAGAGCCTAATGTAATTAATGATGACTTTGGATCATATATTTAATATTTTGAGTAATTATTTAAATTTATATAATTAAATGTTACATCAATATTTAAAAAAAGTAATAACTTGGAGATATCTTTTCATAAAATGATTTTTTAATTTAATTTTATTCCTTGCATTGGCCGCCTTAATTTTAGGATTTAGGAATTCTGCTTAAGATGTATGAGTTTAAATGTTGAGGTTTAAATTTTAGGGTTTGTCGTTAAATTTTAAAGTTTAGATGTAAGGGTTTAAATTTTAGGGTAATATAGCTAGAGATTTAGGTTTTAATTTATAAACCTTAAACCCTAAATTCTAACACTCATACATCAAAAACTCGCGCACTTAAACCCCTAAACAAAATCCTTAAAACTAAGGTGCTTGTGCAAATAAAGTTGCTACAAACGCTTTTGCATAGAATAATAACCCTAACTTTAATTATAAAAAGTATATTAGTGTAAAAATGATAGTAGAGAAAAATTCAAGCTAATTTGGGCTACGTCCGAATCAAGTTTAGACAACATACTTAAATTTGAGGATAAAAAAGGGTGAGTTGGAAATTTTGGGTACAATTATTACCAAAGACGGGCGAGCTAGATTACGGAAAATTTTGATTAGAATGTGATATTAAATTAATATTTTATTTAAAATTTAAAGATTAAATTAGAAATTTAACATTTTTTGATGTGCCATCTCATTTAATATTTCAATGATTAACGTATAATAAATTGATAGCGTAATGACTTTTAAAAATTGATAATAAACAATTATTACAAATTTAATATACTTTGACTTTCTGTTAGAGTTGACTTTGACTTTTATCAGAGTTGGTCAAGAGTTGACTTTTTTTGGACAACCTTTCTCTTAACCTTTTTTGACGTCCCGAGTCTGAATACGTTGCTCGTTTTATCAAATTCGAACCCAAAAGCTCAATTTTACTATTTACAATTATTTTGTACTTAGTATTTAAAAAGTTGTGTATAATAGAATTTAATTCGAAATATTCCTATGTTCAGGTGATCACGTTTTCGAAACCGATGAGTTACCTCCAATTGTTCAGACCGACCAAGCACGTCCTTCGAGGTCTTCACGTGAGTATGCTTTTAGATTAGTATTTTGTTTTAGTCGATAGCTTAGTATTAGTAAGAGTTATAAATGTAGGATTCTTACCTTTAGGTTTTGATTGACCGCTTAAGGTGTGTCTCTTCTTGTGTTACTAACTCATGTGTTTCTTTCTGTGTTTTAAATAAATGTTTCTATACATTTTGTGAGCATATTTTGTTGTGATTGGGTGAACATTTTCAGACATCATGCATAAGATGTTGTGATTTGTCAGAAAAATCAAATTTACCGAAATTACGAAATATCAGATTTTTTGAGTTGTGAAACATTGGATTTATAAGATTGTGCAACTTGAATTTTAACAATTCAAGTTTCAGATGAGATTCAGATTTTAACATCAACATCATAACATTGGGGTATATGGATTGAGATTATTCGGGGAAGTTCAGTGATTTCATCCTTCGGGCTAAATTTCGTTTCGGATCAGTGGTTCCACCTTTCGGGCTGAGTTTCACTTCGAATGGTGATGATAGAAAGAGTAGGTTCTGGGGAACCTTACTCTTGGGTCGGTGTATCGGAGATTGAATACTGAGATTTCATGTGCATCATACATCATTTCATTATGATCAGATTTGTTGTGATTTAATGTGTTTTCAAAAGACTATCACAAAATTGAATAATGTTTTGATTTTGTGTTTGTTTGCACTTTAGAGATACATTGAGCTCTTTCGCTTGCACCCCCATAGTCTTTCTCTTTCAGATATACTCAGGCTCTTAAGCGACTCGTTACTTGGAGCAACTCGTGTTTTACTCATATATTTAATCATCGGTATGAATTATTTTATTTAGACTTTCAGATTATTATTTTATGATTTGGAACATTTATGTAATCAGACTGACATCATATTTTGGGATTCCGTTTTTGCATGCATCTTCATATTTTAATTAGATGTTTTATTAAATATTCAGAATACATTTTAATGGTTGAATTTCATAAATCATTGAGATTTTACGATTATTATTATTTAATAATTAATTTATTTTTTAAATAAGTAAACCTAAAATGTGTTACTTGTGAGAAAAAATTTCAAACGCAACTTTTTAGATTCGGCTCATTTCTTTTAGGCCGGTTTAGGAGTTATAGACGTACTGCATAAGCCAAAATGGATAAAATATTAAATTGTTGGTGACATCAGTTATCCAATGCTTATGTATTTGAAATGGTTGTCACAATGGAAAAGCTCATATTACCATATTCATTTGGTCAGAGTACACAACAATTTCATAGTACTTGGCCAGATGTTCCAAAAGGGCATCAACACCGGGTCTTTTGAAGGTACGCCAGCCTCTCTCTCGCTTTGCCAACCAAAAAGGAGAAAGAAAAAAGAAATAAGAAGAATTACAAACATTTGATTTGATGTGAGCTTTAATAAAATAAAACAAAAAAAAAGGTTTATATGGAAAACGGAAATAATTTTAAGTCAAAATTTTACCTTCCAATCTGTATAAAGTAATGTCTCATTCAGATCCTGGACAAGCGTAAAAACATGCTGTTCTTGAGGATGCAAAACGGGAAGAAGCTTATCTGAGGTTGGTTCAGTAAATTCCTGAAACACGAGGTACAAGTATAAGAATAAAGAAAACGAGAGCTTAATGCTAATACAAAGAAGAAAAAACAAAATATAGGTAGAATACTAAAAAAAACAGAAACAAGAAGAGCCCTCACCAACACATTTTCTTCCACTAACCTCCTGAGATCCAGATACGATTCAAGTGCTTTAGCTGGAACTGAGATTTTACAAGCAAAGAAGCAGTGAACAAATAGGAGTGGAAGCAGAACATGTAAACTAGTCGATTGTTGAACAGGTTAACAGAGAGCAATGAGCACCAAGCAATGGACTCTTTTTTTTTGCCGGCAATCGAATCCAATTATCCTAAAGGAACAGTTATGGACAGTTAACTAAAAAGGCTAAACAAAATGTAAAAATAACGCATCGTTAAGCAAATATTTTTCTAGTGATTAGAGAAAATTGCAGGTATGAACAAAGAAAAGAGCAATAGAAATACTCCAACGAAACATAATAATATCCTCACCTGCCATAGCAGCAGAGTAAAGCAAGCCTCGATATTTCTGGAAAAATAGATATGGAAAACAATTGATTCATTCATTGGAGCAACAAAACAATGGCTATATCAAATTACCAAGACTTGGCAAAAGTCCACACATAAGCATTCATACAGAGTGACATAACTGATATTGATGTATTAACAGCATCATGGCCACAAATAATACAGGAATAAGATATCAGGGACTATGGTGGATGACTTTCATGTGATAATTACAAATGGGAGCAGATAAATTATTTTCCTACAGATTAAAAGGAAATTGTTGCAAGCTTTACCAACTACTTAAACAGAAATGCAGAAGAAATCAATCGCATATGAATGAGAATCAAATTATACGTATACCAATTATATGCATTAAACAAATTGAACATGGAATTATTCAAATACTAAACTAAAATGAGAATTCGTTTTTTAAAAAAAAATTCCAAACATACATCAACAGCGGATGCATCTTCACTAGGAGCAAAGCTAGCTGCAGCCCGCAATGGCTTTGCCTTCTGATCTACTTCCTTGTACGAACACACTGCAAAACGAATTAAAATTTTAAAATTAACATTTTTAATCATATTAAAAACCCACATTTTAAGCAATAATAAAAATTAAATCACAAAGCATCCAATACTTATTAAAAAAGTACTTACTGGAAGAGAGATAACCAGCAGTTCCAGTAACAGCCGCGATGAGTCCGTACTTGATAAAGCTCCAAGCTTCACCCCCCCCCCCGAGCTTGTGGCGCAGTTTCCAGCGCCGGAGGAGGAGGAGGAACCTGAGATTGATCGGAAAGAATGGATTGTGAAGCAATGATCGTTTCTCTAGATGGACTTGAAGAAGAAGAATCGACTCCTGAACTTAAAACCTTCGATTAATGGTCTTTGAGCTGCATTTGTTTGAAAGTATTCGAGATCGAAGAACAATCGAATACATTTTTATTAGGGTTTTTGATCTGAGGGTGTTGGGTTCGTTTATTGGTGGAGGTTTTACTTTTACTAAACTGTTTAGGGGTTTTCGGGGTTTACAGATCGAATTAGCGATGAATTCGACACGTGGATCTTAAAAGGGGAGTTTGGAAGTTGGTTTTGATCAATCTTGAACAGGAATGACGAGGGACAATCTTTTAAGCAATGTTGTGGGATCGTTCAATTTTTTAATGAGTTTTTGTATGACCGATTGAAATTAATCTAACCAATAAATTAAGTACCGAGACCAAGAAAACATTAAATTAGAATTTTTAAAAGTTTGTAAGACCAAATTAAAATAAAATTCATAGTTTAGAAATAAAATCGAAATGTTCAAAAGTTTATTGATCCAATTAAAATTTCGGTCGATTATTATATGTTAAATCGGTTAACGTTATTTTTTTAAAGTTCAGTTTTCGGTTAACTCAGTTCAAAACATGTTAATTAATCGAATTAACCATAATATATATGTTAAACATATATTAAACTATGTAGAAATTAACCGAATTAATTGAATATATATATTAACCGGAAATTTAGATGTTCCATAATTATTTTGGTTATTTCAAAAATTAACCGAATTAATCGAACAAAATTCGGTTTGATTATTTTTTTTTTTTAAGTTTGGTTCGGTTAACGGTTAAAGGGTTAAAAATTTCGGTTAATGATATTTAGCTAGTTCGGTTCAGTCAGTTAATCGAATTAACCAATTGAACACCCCTACTCTCAACTAACGCATGGCTTCATCCTTAGAGTTATGAATTTATTTTAGAGTTTTAGTTTGTAAGGTTTAGGAATCTAAATTTTATTTTTTAAGGAATAAATATGCAGACTTGGATAATTTTTTTACGCAACATTTGTATTAAAATATTATTCAATATTAAATTTATATTTTTAATATAAATACAAAAATATATTATTTCAAACATTAAAAAATTAAAAGAATTTTGATGATGAGGAGGCATGGTGACAAGGTTAAGGCGAGAATTTTGATATTTATAATGCATAAATATTATATGCGGTTCTTAGTCTAAATTTATTTCGGTTTAAGTCTTAAGATATATAAGTCTAGTGATGATATATTTTAATTATTGTTCGATTGTACTTTATGTTTGTGATAGCTATTTGGATTTCTATTATTTTGTGATCGTGATCATAATTGTACTTAAAATGATATAGATTTGTCAATCGGTTCAAATCGATTTAATATGTATTTTTATATTTTAAATTATTTTAGCATAGGTTCATTTTAAATTTCGTGTTTGAGTTAAGTTTGAGTATTTTTTTGATTTGGATCATTCCAATTTGAGGGTTAGATTTTTTTGAGCTCGAGTCATTTTAGGTTTTGCTCACTTCGACTTTCGGTAATTTAAAGTTACTAGTTTGGAGTTATTTGGGGTTCAAGTTAATTTTGAATTCATGTCCATTTTAAATTTCGATCACTTTAAGTTATTGATTTTTATGATTAAATTTAAATTAAATTCAATTAAATCAAATTTTTAAGTTCGAGTCCAACATGTTAAGAAGCATTTGTTTACTTAAAAACAAATGAAAGGCCCTCTAAAGCCCAAGATATGCAAAAGGCCTTAAGGCTGGTATTCTTTGTAGAGCATCACAGCCCATAGCCCACGTTCAACACAAAATCAATGTGAAATTCTTTAGGGTAAAGTACACATATGGCACTAAACTATTCCCGAAAAAACAAAATAGTAACTAAACTTTTAAAAATTACAAAATAGTAATTAAACTCTATGTTTTGATATAAAATAGTAACTGTGTCGTTAACCTCTGTTAAAGAGGTGATGTGTCTATTAAATTTTTTTGTATAATAGCACATTTAGTCATTCATAATTACACATTCAATTAATTTAGTCATAATTTCGAATATATTTAATAAATTTAACCCTCAATTTTTACACATTTTTATAATTTAGTCATATTTCTAAAAAAATAACTCTTAATATTTCAAAATTACTTCAATTTAGTCCTAAATTTTAAATTTAAACCATTAACTCTTGATATTTCAAATTATGATCAATTATATATAATTTCTGCCCCTCCATTGTTTGTATCTTCCCGGTTCCCAGACTAACCGAAAAAAGTCCAACAAAACAGAAAATCAGTGCCATGGCATCTTCTTCCGTTGTGAAAATCCTTGAGACAGCCCAAATCAAACCAATCTTCGCCAGTGAATCCACCATCTGGTAACTTTTTTCAATACTTTCTGGTTCACACTTGCACCAGTTGATCGTCTATTTTTCTACAACCTTAACGATTTAACCACAACTTATTTTAGCTCCGAGTCCGATGCCGACTTCAACCGTCTCACCAGCGATGGAGTATACGAAGCTCTCGAGTTACATCATTTGATTCCCCAACTGATATCATCGGATGATTCAGTATCAGCTTTAGCTCTTCAAATAACCCCTTTTCCCGGTAAAGGCTTCTCCATCGGAATCACAGCTCACCATATGGTTCTCGACGGTAAAACGAAAACCATGTTCATGAAATCCTGGGCCTACTTGTGCAAGCAAGGGAATACAGAGAACAATCAGAACACAGACAACTCTCTTTTGCCACCAGAACTAAGGCCAACTTTTGATCAGAAAATTATCAAGGATCCTACAGGATTCGACCTCGATATGCTGTATTTGAACCAGTGGCTAACACAAATCAATGGTAATAAAAGCTTGGAGGTTTCAAAGAACAAAAAAGCAGCCCCTGATCTAGTTCGAGCCACGGTTACCATTACACCAAAAGATTTCAACAAAATGAGGGAAAGTGTATTGTCCAAATCATCTGATAGCTCGAAACGACTTCATTTATCACCTTTTGTGCTCACGCTTGGTTATGTAGCTAGTGGCATAGTTAAAGCAAGAGGTGGCTCCCCTGATCGAATTGTTTTTCTTGTATTCACAGCTGATTGCAGGCCTCGTTGTAACCCGCATGTTCCAGAAAACTATGTCGGAAACTGTAATATTATTATATTAGATTTATCCGAGGTCGAAGGTTACATGGATTTTGAAAATGGGTTTTCATTTGCCATGGAAAAAATGAACGAAATGGTGAAGGGATTGGCAGTGAATGGGGTGCTCGAAGGAGCAGAAAATAGGCTGATGAAGTTGTTCGAAGTTACTCAATTGCTGGCAGGATCTGTACAAGTCATTACGGTTGCTGGATCGCTTCAGTTCGATCTTTATAAAACTGGTTTCAGGTGGGGGACGCCGTGGAAAGTGGTGGTTGTTTCCATTGATAAGAATGAAGCTATTTCTATGGCGGAAAGTAGAGACTGGACTAAGGGAATTGAGATTGGCTTGGCGTTGAAGAAGGATGAAATGGAGCGCTTTCTCTTCGTTTTTCTCAAAGATGTATAACGAGACGATGAAATTCGATTTTTATTTTCGTAGATATCTTTCAATTCTCTGTCATTTGCATGTTGATTTGTTAAGGTTGAGGGCGAGTAAATTTTGATTCAGTTCGAATATTTGTTAAGGTTGAGGGCAAGGTTTATGGTTTATAGTTTAAGTTTAAAATTTAAGGTTTATGTTTTAAATTTAAAATTCAGGACTAAATTGAAGTAATTTTGAAATATTAAGAGTTAATTTTTTAGAAATAGGATTAAATTATAAAAATGTGTAAAAAATGAGGGTTAAATTTATTGAATTTCTTCGAAATTATGACTAAATTGATTAAATGTGTAATTATGAAGGACTAAATGTATTATTATACAAAAAATTTAATAGGCATGTCACCTCATTAACAGAGGTTAACGGCACATTTACCGTTTTGTAACAAAACATAAAGTTTAATTGTTATTCTGTAATTTTTGAAAGTTTGGTTACCATTTTGTTTTTTTGAAATAGTTTAGTGACAGTCTGTGTACTTTACCCAATTCTTTAAAAATCATGACTATTCTTATTCAAATTTGCGGCAAACGCCCCTTTTCGCTCTCTCAAAGTTCTATTTGTTCTTTCTTGAAAATTTCTCTGGGTTCCTCTTTTCTTTTGCGATTTTAAAGGAATTTTCGGTTAATAGTTTGAATTTTCATTTATTCTTTTATCAATATTTTTGTTTTTCTTCAGTGGGTTTGAATCGGTTTTTAAGGCTGCCTTTCTGGTGGTTTGAGAGCAGGATTCCTTTGCAATCTTTTTCTAATACGTATGATTTTGGGTGTTTCAAGAATCAAATTTTGATTGCGATTTTGCAGTGTTTCTTTTTTTTTTTTGGTTCTAAAAATTATTCAGGTCGGCCATTGGCAAGTGGGATTGTCTCCGATTTGTGACGTAGGGTTTAAAATATGGGATTTTGAAATGGGTTTTTTCTTTTCTCTTGCGATTTAAAGGAATTTTTGTTAATAGTTTGAATTTTCATTTCCTCTTTTATCAGTATCTTTGGTTTACTTCAGTGGGTTTGAATCGATTTTAAGGCGATTCTGTGTATTAAGCCATATAGGCTTTGCTTTCTGGTGGTTTTGAGAGCAACGTTCTTTTAATACGAATAATTTTTGGTGATTCAAGAATCAAATTTTGATTGCGAGTTTAAGATATTTGCGGTGTTTCTTGTTGTTGACTCTGAAAATAGAGATTTTTTCAATATTGTCATCGGTTTTAAATTTTGCACTATCTTTTTTAAATTTCCCCTCAAGTTCATATTTTGAGGGAATGTTTTAGATAAAGAAAGTCATTGGTGGTACCCCAAAAAATCTGAAAGTGTGAACAAACAATATTTGTCTCTTCTGTTAAAGACGCTGGAAATTCAAGAAAAAGTAACCCAAAGGCAGGTGTTAAGTCATTTCTTATTGATTATTTTATTAAATATCAATTTTTTCTATTATTTGGCTGTTTGGTGACTACTCAGCATCATCATATGCTAACTGTGGGTCATTTTGATGGGTGTACTGTTGTATAATAAGTGGCTGAACTCAACAAATTTTCTTAATTTAGAGCAGCCAACAATGAACTATATATTTTTTGACGGATTAAAAGAGCAATTTCACCACAATTTTTTTAATCTTTTGGTGGGACCATGACCCCCACTAGTCTCAAGGTGGTTCTGTCCCTGGTTGTATTCTATGCTGTAGAAAAAAGTATTTGACAAGTTAGGATCGCCATGGAACAAGGCAGAGATCAAGCGGTTTTATAAAGCTTATGAAAAAGATTGCAAGAAGTTATACATTGAGGAGTATCATAGAAAAGCTTTATGATTTGGCATTCTTTTATATTGGGATAATGTTTCATCTAAGAATTTGTTGTTGCTTATATTTAGGTGGCTGTTGCTGTGCGTAACAGATCCACTGAAAGGGTGGAGGCCTTTTACAGTGTGAATCAGGTATGTTTAGGTCTTGATGTAGCTTTAAGCACTAATTAGTTATCCATTTCATCTTTGATTGCTTAATCTTGTCCTTGGATTGGATGTTTACGTGTAACGATGCAGATAGGCATTTTATCTTCGAGAAGATATGTGAAATCATGTGCTTTTCAAAGGCCATTGAATGTAGTTGCATTTTATCCTTGCCAGATGGAGTAGCTTCTGTGATTGGCCTTTCAAATATGATGATAGATCACTATGGTGCCTTGGTGAGATTTGATTTGACATTTTGAAATGGTTGTAAGGTCGGATATTTGCAGCCAGTGTTGATGTCAATTAAAGCTATTTAGTGCACTTCATTTTTTGGAAGTATATTTCTCTTCATTATTCAGTGAATTGCTTCTTGTTTAGACTGTAAGCTCTTAATGTTCCTCCTCTATCTACTGATTAAGGGTTGAAAATTTTGTACCATTTCGACTTATAGGAAGGGAGTGATGTGGAAAGAGAGAACAACAAGCCTTCTAAAACACCCTGGCAAACTCAACAGCACAAGCGGGAAGAATTGTCTTTTTTGGTTAACAAGCCTTAAAAGAGGATGCTTTTCTTCCCCAATCAGTTGCATCTAGTGAGGGATGCATGCCTTTGTTGGAAAGAATTGTCTTTAATGGTAAACTTTTTAGCACTCAATAGCAGCTATCTATGGTTTTTCTTTAATTTGGTTCCTTTATTTATCACAAGTCTCTTTAATATTTTCATCCCATGGTTATATCTCTTATTTTGCAATAGACGCAACTAAGAGACTGAAAAAGTAGAGTTAAAGTAGATGAAAATTTCCAAATTTATGTGGGAAGCAAATCAAAGAGCAATGCTTGACATACCAACAAGAGGTCTAGCGGGATGAGGCGCTGGATCCCTTAAGTAAGGTCAGGGGTTTGAAATTTGGCGTTATGAATGAAGAAAACCGAGTTGGGAGTGTCACTCTCATAATGGGCCTATGCAAAACCTTATTCATATTAGTTGAACATTAAGTCGGATACTCGTACTTATACAAAAAAATGAACAATGCTTGAAATTATTTTTATCTCTCACATAGATGAGAGATATAATAATATCATGAAGAAGTGTTATTTAATCGGAAGGGGAAAAAGTAAATAAAAGGTGCTATAAATGATTTTTCAATCTCAAGACTCTAATTTACATTAGTGTCGTCTTTGGCTATCCACGTTCTGTTGTCTATCTATAGGAAAACCAAGTGTCTGAAATTAGCATCATTTGTTCAAAGAGCAATTGAGATCATTTGTTCACTACCTAGTAAGCATAGGAACTGTTGCTGCTGTATGAAAGTTTGTATAATAATAATCTTCATAATTGTTATTGAGGTCCTTATTTGTTTGAATTCCTTTTAGGTATAAACCCTCATGCAATTAGGAGGGCTCCTTAGGTTCCTGTTTCATATTCATATAGGAGAGATGACATTGAAAGTTATGATCCACCCCAAAAAAAGTTAAAAAAGTCGGAGGCTGATGATAATGATAATGATTGTGTCGCTACAGTGATATTGACAGGGGCATTGCTAACATGAAACTCCCCACAATTTTCTCAAAAACCTTACAACAAAGTTGAATGCAGAAAATCCACACCTGTTCAGAGCTATGATCCTATGGTATATGACCACTGATCTGAATTTATAATATTACATTTTACTTGCCTTCATTATTTATGTAGTGTGACATGTAATTAGTTGATACAATTAGAGACAACTAAGGCAAAGCTTTCTAGTTATCCCTCTGAATGTTGGATGACACTTAGGCTTGGGGGCAAGAAACATGTCATTGGAACTTATAGAAGAGGTACATGCCCCATGGTGAATACTGGATATGTAAAGTGCTGCTACCGGTTAAATTCATCAAAAGGGAAAAAATTTTACCCGAAGAAAGTGAAAGTTGATGAGATCATGAACAATATATTTGATGATGGTGGGGAAACATGTAATAGTATAGAAGAAGGAATTACAGATACTTGTGGATTATACCGTATAAAATAGAGTTATTATTATTGTAAATAACTAATTAGTTTAGATAATTAAGTAGTTTAATATCTAACTCTTATCTTTTAATAGGATATAATTTGTTTATAGTTAGGAACACTTATGTAAATAGCCTATAAATAGAGATGTACTAAGATGTATTTTTTCATCAAGTGAGAATAAGAAAACTCAAGTCTATTCTCTCCAATCCTCCTTTATTAACGTGGTATCAGTTTACGTTACGATCCTTACAACCTAGAAAGTGCGGATATCTTCTTCCAAAATCAGTTTAGGACCTGATTCAAATTCCACCATTGATCAGATTATGGTGAGCACTACACATGCAAGTAGTGTTTCTTTTATTGCCAATAGTAATCTTGTCACATGGATAGTGGATTCTAGTGCTTTTGACCACATGACAGGGAATGCAAATTTGTTTCAAGATTTTACAAAACAAAATCCAACGAAGCATGTCAAGACTGTAGATGGAAACTTAGCGCGTGTAGAAGGAACTGGAACTATATTTCTTACTCAAGATATTTCTCTTCAATCCGTCCTTTATGTTCCTTCTTTAACTTGCAATCTTCTATCAGTAAGCAAGTTTTGTAGAGATTTGAACTGCTCCGTTAATTTCACTTCAAATGGTTGTGAATTTCAGGAACTGGATTCGGGGAAGATAATTGGCAATGCTCGGTTGTATGGTGGACTTTACATACTTTAAGGTTCTTTACCTCCACCGAACCGAGCCTACTCTAGTTGCATCTCAAAACCTCTTTCCACATCATACAACATTTCGAGTGAGATTATGTTATTACATTTTCGGTTGGGACACCCTAATTTCTTTTATCTTGCCAAAATGTATCCTAATTTATTTCTTACTAAAAAAATCAACTCTTTTCATTGTGACATTTGTCAGTTTGCTAAACATTAAAGAACCACATACCCTCCATCTACATATAAACCATCTAATCCTTTTTCCGTCATCCATAGTGATATTTGGGGCCCTTCCCAAGTTAAAAATATAAGTGGATCTAGATGGTTTGTGACTTTTATAGATGACCACTCTAGGATAACTTGGACCTTTCTCATGAAAGACAAATCCGACTGGTGGGATCTTTAAAATTTTTTATAACATGGTTGAAAATCAGTTTCAAAGCAAAGTTTATATCCTTAAAACCGATAATGGGAGTGAATACTTCTCAAACAATTTAGGATCTTTTTTTCGGGAAAAGGGAATAATTCACATTAGCTCGTGTGTCGATAGTCCATAACAAAATGGGATTGCTGAAAGAAAAAATAGGCATCTTTTAGACGTAGCTAGGTCTCTTTTATTCTCTTCCAATGTTCCTAAATATCTTTGGGGGGAAGCTGTCCTTACTGCTACTTATCTTATTAATAGGATGCCTAGTTGAATTCTTAAGTTCAAGTCACCTAGAGACGTTTTTCTTGAAAAATTTCCTTGCTTTAAACCTATGTCTTGTGACCTTCCACTAAAAGTTTTCGGTTGTTTTGTCTTTGTTCATATTCATCAACAACATCGGTCAAAGTTAGATCCCAGGTCAATTAAGTGTGTTTTTATTGGTTACTCATCCACTAAGAAGGGCTACAAATGCTATTCTCCGATTACTAAAAAGACTTATGTCTCTATGGATGTTACTTTTGTTGAAAATAATCCCTATTTTTCCAAAACCAAAATCCAGGGGGGAGAATCAAAATGAATTTCAGTTTCAATTTTTTGATAACCTTCAAAATTCAATTGATTTACCTTTAACTTCATAGCCTACATCCCCTCCACATGCCATATTACCCTCGCAATCTCCTTCTCCTTCAAGATCTTATACTTAACCTTCCAAAACTCCTTAACCTGAGAGAAGAGAACTTAGTGTTTATACAAGAAGGGAAAAGTCCACTTTACAACATAGACGTTGCCAAGAGTTGGAACTGAATCCTATTACCATGGAAAATTTGGAAGGTACAAAATCTCCTCATAATGAAAATCCTATTCCTTTTGTTAATACTTATGATTTGCTGATTGTTCAAAGGAAAGGTGTGAGAAAGTGTACTGCTTATCCTATACAGAAATATATTGCCTATAGCCGATTGATGCCCTCATTTAAACCTTTCACGGAAGATGTTGATAACATACAGATTCCAAGAACAAATGATGAAGCTCTAAATGATCCTAGGTGGAGAAAAGCTGTTGAGGAAGAAATCAAGGCTCGGGAAAAAAAATGAGACCTGGACTCTGACATATTTGCCTCAAGGGAAGAAACCAGTAGGCTGTAAATGGTCTTCACTATTAAATACAATTTAGACAGCAACATTGAAAGATTCAAGGCAAGATTAGTGGCAAAGGGATTCACACAGTCTTATGGTATAGTTACCAAGAGACCTTTGCTCCGGTTGCCAAACTAAACACGGCGATGGTCTTATTGTCTTTGGCCATGAATTAAGACTGGCCACTTCATCAATTAGACATTAAAAATGATTTCTTGAATGGGGCAACTTGACCGAGGAAGTGTACATAGAGATTCCTTCTGGTATGAAGGAAGATTCGACAACTCACAAGGTATGCAAATTGCAGAAATCCTTGTATGGCCTAAAGCAGTCCCCGAGGGCTTGGCTTGAACGATTTGCCAAAGTAGTCATAGGAAGTGGTTACAAGCAAGGTCAAACTGATTATACCTTGTTTACTAAGGTAAATCAAAAAGGTAAAAGAACAATTTTGATTGTTTATGTGGATGATATAATAGTCACTGGTGATGATGTTAAAGAAATAAAAATGCTAAAATACTCACTATCCAAGGAATTTGAAACCAAAGACCTTTGCAGTCTTAGGTATTTTATTGGAATGGAAGTGGCGAGGTCTAAAACTGGCATAGTTATCTGTTAAAGAAAATACATCCTCGATCTTTTGGCAGAAATTGGCATTATGGGATTCAAACCAGCCGAAACCCCAATAGAGTCGAATTTGAAGTTCAGAAAAGATGATGACAGAGTTTCGGTGTGCAAAGTGCAATACCAATGATTGGTTGGTAAGTTAATTTATTTATCTCTTACAAGGCCTGACATAGCTTTTTCAGTTAGTGTTGTTAGCCAGCACATGAATAATCCAAGAAAGGAGCACCTTGATGCTGTACACAGAATCTTACGGTATATTAAGATGACTCCGAGACATGGCTTACTGTTAAAGAAAAGTGAAGAAAGGACAATAATGGTTTTTACAGATTCTTGTTGGGCTGATGAATTGACTAACATAAGGTAACCAATGGATATTGTACCTTTGTGTGGGGAAATTTAGTCACTTGGAGGAGCAAAAAACAAGCTGTGGTGTCAAGAAGCAGTGCAGAGGTTGAGTATCGAGCCCTTGCACTAGGGATTTGCGGAGGCATGTAGCTACAAAGAATGCTGACTGAACTGAGATTAGATCATGATAAACAGTTTGAATTGCAAACTGATAGCCAATCTGCTATCATTATTGCTAAAAATCCTGTTCAACATGACCGTACTAAACATTTGGAGATAGATAGACATTTTATCTCTGAAAAAATCAGCAATGGAGTTATAAAGCTTAGTTATGTTCCTACAAAACATCAACTAGCTGATGTCCTTACTAAGGCGCTTCCAAGGGCAGTTCTAGATGATTTTACATCCAAGCTAGGAATCTACAATCCTTACTCTCCAGCTTGAGGGGGAGTGTGGATTATACCGTATAAAATAGAGTTATTATTATTGTAAATAACTAATTAGTTTAGATAATTAAGTAGTTTAATATCTAACTCTTATCTTTTAATAGGATAGAATTTGTTTATAGTAAGATAAGATAGAAAGTTTGAATATTTTAAACGTTTTGAATATTTGTAATCTTTTTATCTCTTTAGATAAGATAAGGCTAACCTAGAGTGTTTGATTAGTTAGTAACACTTATGTAAATAGCCTATAAATAGAGATGTACTCAGATGTATTTTTTCATCAAGTGAGAATAAGAAAACTCAAGTCTATTCTCTCCAATCCTCCTTTATTAACAATACTGTCCAAGGAAAAGTTGATATGGATATTTCTAGTACAAAAAAATAAACTTTCACCATGAAATCAGAGGAAGAAAAGCAAGAAGATTGTCTTAGAAGGTGGGAGGTATGAACTTAAGATCTGGGATTGAATAATGTGATATTCTAACTAGACGAGGCCCAAAAACAGCAAAGGAAAAGAGGAGAAATGCAAAAGTATGTTGCTTAATTAGTTCAAAGCGACTGTACTTTTTTCGGTTACATTCAACTTCAATTTTTTTCTTTTTTGTATGCATATGAGAGCACTGAGGATAACACGGCTTGTATATTATGTAAAAGACTGGAAGTTATCTTTTAGTAGAGTTAGAAGTCTTTTATTATTAGGATTCCTAGTTAGAGATAAATTCTTAAGGACTCTATAAAAGAGTTCTATGTTGTAACCTATTGGAAGTGGAATAACATAATCCTCTTTCTTCTGTTTTCACTAATTTCTACATAGTATCAGATTGGGTTTTGATTTTTTAAATAAAAAACCCTAGTCGATGGCCACATATTCTTCCTTTCATACTTCTTCTACTGAATCACCTCTTCACCAGAGATTATTTCTGGTTCTGACGATCTTAATGACTCTTCTAGTCTTGTTATTACTTGTCACAAATTGAATGGAAATAATTATTTGGAATGATCTCAATCTGTCAAGATTTTTATTTCGGGGCGAGGCAAATTGGGCTATCTCACAGGGGATGTTGAAAAGCCTACGGTTACTACTGCTGGATATGCCAAATGGACGCAGGAAAATAGCCGTGTGATGTCTTGGTTGCTCAATTCTATGGCTCCCAGTGTAGGCAGAAATTTTCTTCTTTATCAAACGGCGGTTGAAATCTGGAGTGCTATCCAAGAAACCTATTCCAGTACAGACAACATCTCTGAGTTGTATGGGATTGAAGGTCAGGCATCTGTTCTCAAACAAGAAGGAATGTCAGTTACCCTATACTATAATACCCTCAATGCTCTTTGGCAACATATAGATCTTTATAAGCAGAATGAATGGGAAACACCAACTGATGCTGCCTTGTACAGAAATATCACTACACAACGCAGAATTTTCCAATTCCTTCATGGGTTGAATAAAGAGTTAGATGAGATTTGTGGTAGAATTCTTGGCAGCTCCCCTCTTCCTTCTATTTGAGAAGTTTTTTCTACAGTTAAGAAGGAGGAGAGCAGGCGAACAGTGATGCTTCCTGAACCTTCTTCCCACGAAGGATCTGCTCTCCTCACTCAGTCAACTTCTAGTTCTAATAAAAAAGGTCGGCCCTGGTGTGATCATTGCAAGAAACCAGGCCATTCTAAGGAGAAGTGCTGGAAGCATCATGGCAAAACAGTCGATTGGAAGCCAAGGTCCTCTAGAGATGCACAATCCCATTTAGCTTCTGCCTCTAGCGTTATTAGTTTTACTAAGGAACAAATTGAAGATCTTCAGAAATTGTTTGGAAAACTTGCATGTCCTAGTGAGGTGAATTTGGCCATGAAAGAGAACGAAGGTACCTCATTCCTTACAGCTCTTTTATCTGCACAACTCACTCCAACTTGGATCATCGACTCTGAGGCTTCTGGCCATATGACTGGTAACAGGGAGTTGTTCCTTAAATACTCAGCATCTTCTGGTAGATCTATTAAAACTGCTAATGGATCCTTTTCTCAAATTCAGGGTTGTGGTTCTATTGTTATTAATGAAAACCTACTGCTCAATGATGTTTTATTTGTCTCAAATCTCGCCTGCAATCTTATCTCTGTTAGCAAGCTTTCCACAGATTTAAAGTGTTCCACAAATTTTAATGCTTCTGGTTGTGTTTTGCAGGCAATGGACTCGAAGAAGATGATTGGCAATGCTAGTTTGCACAATGGCCTCTATATTCTTCATGGCACTCCACCCTCTTCTACCTCTCAATCTCCTTGTTTTTTTACGGCTTTAGGACAAACTGATAATGTTTTACTATGCCATTTTAGGTTAGGTCTTCCTAGTTTTCAATATCTTTCAAAATTGTACCCTTCTTTATTTATAAATAAAAAGCCAAATTTATTTAAAAGCCATATCTGTCCTCTTGCTAAACAAACCAAAGCATCATACTTACCATCTACTTATAAACCATCTCACCCATTTTCTTTGATCCATAGTGATATTTGGGGCTTTCTAGAGTGAAGAATGCTGATGGTTGTACATGGTTTATTACTTTTATTTATGACCATAGTAGGACTACTTGGACATATTTGATGAAGGAAAAGTCTGAAACCGAAAGCATTTTTGAGAGATTTTATACTATGGTTTTTACCCAATTCCATACTAAAATCCAACTGTTTAAATTTGACAATAGTAGTGAATTTTATGCTAGATCTTTGGGTGATTCTTTTTGAAAAAAAGGGAATAGTTCAGATTAGTTCTTGTGTTGATACTCCACAACAGAATGGAGTTGCAGAGAGAAAAAGCCGACACCTTCTTGAGGTCACTCGATCCCTTTTATTTACCAGTAATGTCCCTAAGTACCCGTGGGTAGAGGCATTGTTAACTGCCACATATTTGATCAATTGCATGCCCAGTAAGGTTTTGAAATTAAAACCCCTTAGTCCATCTTCTTAGAAAGTTATCCCCATTTTAAGCCTTTTTCATGTACATTACCTCTTAAAATTTTTGGTTGTATAGTTTTTATTCATAATTCAGCCACTAATAGGTCTAAGTTAGATCCTAGATCTGTAAAGTGTGTGCTGGTGGGGTATTCTTCACTTAAGAAGGGCTATAAATGCTATCACCCCCCATCTCGAAAATTTTTGTTACTATGGATCTTACCTTTTTTGAACAGGACCCTTACTTTTCTAAGGCTGCAATTCAGGGGATACTTGGGATGATTTTCAGCCTTCCCACCAACACCAGGTAACTTCTCCTATTTTTCATTCTATACCTCCAGACTTCTCATTCACTCACTCTACAAATCCACCTTCAGATTTCTCACATATATCTTCTTTACCAACCCTTTCAAAAACACCTACAACTTCTCAAGACCCTTCCAAAACACCTATTCCTCCTAAACAACTTTTGACCTATACAAGGAAAAAGAAAACCATACCCGAGGCTATTTTTCAATCTGACACTTGCCGAGAATTGGATTTGAGTCCAATTGCCAATATGGAAGATGAAGGTAATATGATCAGTGAGTCTACTACTCCTAATCTTGATGATTTTCCTATTGCTATTAGAAAATGAGTTAGACAGTGTACTAAACATCCTATTCAGAAATTTGTTACTTATAGTTCTTTGATGCCATCTTTCAAAGCCTTTACAGCAAGTTTAGATGAAGAAGATATCCCTTCAACTGTTGATGAGGCACTAAAGCATCCTAAGTGGAGAAGGGCTGTTGAAGAAGAGATCAATGCACTTGAGAAAAATGATACATGGACAATAACAGATCTTCCCCAAGGTAAAAAACTTGTTGGTTGTAAATGGGTTTTTTCTGTGAAATATAACTCTGATGGCAGTGTGCAAAGATATAAAGCAAGGCTAGTGGCTAAAGGGTATACACAGACCTATAAGATTGATTACACTGAAACTTTTGCTCCAGTAGCAAAACTCAACATTGTTTGGGTTCTATTAAGTTTTGCTGTCAACAATGATTGGAACCTGCACCAACTTGATGTCAAGAATGCATTTCTTAATGGAAAGTTAGTGAAGGAAGTTTATATGAAAGTTCCACCTGGTCTGAAATCAGTTGAAGGAAATCAGAAAGTTTGTAAGCTCAACATGTCATTTTATGGTCTAAAGCAGTCCCATCGAGCTTGGTTTGACAGGTTTACTAAAGTTATTCTGAAGAATGGATATAGACAATCACTAACTGATCACACACTCTTCATTAAGCTAAGTTCGAAAAATAAAAGGGTTATCTTGATTGTTTACGTAGATGATATAATCTTAACAGGGGATGATGATGAAGAGATTAGCTGCTTGAAGAATCTTCTGAATAGAGAATTTGAAACAAAGGACTTAGGGAAGCTTAGATACTTTCTTGGCATGGAGGTTGCAAGGTCAAGTAAGGGGCTGGTGATTAATCAAAGGAAGTATGTCCTTGATTTACTAAATGAAGCTGGAATGCTAGGGTGTAAACCAACAGATACACCAATGGAAGTCGGCTTGAAATTTACTAAGGAAACATGCTCTTTAGTTAACAAAGACAGGTTTAAGAGATTAGTGGTAAAATTAATCTATCTATCACTAACCAGGCCAGACATTGCTTTTCCAGTAAACTTGATAAGTCAGCATATGACCAATCCTAATGAAGAACACATAGCAGCAGCTAACAGAATCCTTAGGTACTTGAAGAAGACTCCTGGACATGGTTTATTGTTTAAAAAGACATAGGACAGATCTGTGAAAGTATTCACAGGCTCCAGCTGGGCAGGAGAACTCACTGAAAGGAGATCAACTAGTGGTTACTGCACTTTTGTTTGGGGAAATCTCGTGACTTGGAGAAGCAAGAAGCAATCAATTGTCTCCAAAAGCAGTGCAGAAGCAGAATTCTGAGCTTTGGCACTACGAATGTGTGAAGGAATTTGGTTACTCAAGTTGCTTAAGGAGTTGCACACAGACCAAGAAAATAAGTTTGAGGTTCTGTGTGATAACCAATCAACTATTCAAATTGCTAGGAATCCAGTTCAACATGATAGAACAAAACATGTTGAAATAGACAAGCATTTTATTTCAGAAAAAAATCAACAATGGGGCAGCTTCTTTGTCATACATCCCTACAGAAGGACAACTAGCAGATGTACTCACAAAAGCCTTACGCAAATCAGTTTTTGATGAGTTCTTATCCAAGCTGGGACTATACAACGTATACTCTCCAGCTTGACGGGGAGTGTAGGATAATACGGCTTGTATATTATGTAAAAGACTGGGAGTTATCTGTTAGTAGAGTTAGAAGTCTTTTATTATTAGGATTCCTAGTTAGAGATAAATTCTTAAGGACTCTATAAAAGAGTTCTATGTTGTAACCTATTGGAAGTGGAATAACAGAATCCTCTTTCTTCTGTTTTCACTAATTTCTACAAGCACTTCCTTAGATGCTCTGCTGACATTAGCCAATTTATCTACATCAATGTTGCCAACATCAACAGGAGAATCTAATAGGTGTCAATTGCTTCTCTACTTCAGTTTTAACCACTTAAGTGTTGATTATGATATAGGATTTCTTGTCATTTAACTTGTTGTAGTTGCTCATTATATGTTTCTTGCGGTCCGTTTTCTTCATGCTTGCTGGAAGCATACATTATTCTCATTCATTTTGTTGTTGTATCTGTGTTTGCTTAGAATCATCTGCCAAATTAAAAGAAAATAGAATTACAAGTGAAACAGATGAGAAGTCCAGTGCATATGAAGCTACATCTATAGGTCAAGATAGAGATAAAACTAATCACGTAGGGCCAAAAGAGAAAGTGCACAACTTAATCACCGGGGCTGAAGAAGGTACCTTCAGTAAATAAAAAGTTTGAAGTTATTCAGCTACAGTTGACAATGTTATTTCTGAAATAAAACAACAGCCAGAACCTACTAATAACTCGAAGAAAAGAAAAAGAAAATCCTTTGTACGTCTCAGGTAGCCACTGAATATTTTGATTTTTGTACTTCAAATCTTGATTTCATAACAATTTTTTGTTCAAGCTTCAGATTTCAAATTCAGAAGCTTCAAAGTTTTATGTTTTGAGGGAATGTTTCAGATAAAGAAAGTCATTGATGGCCCCAAAAAGAAAATTTAAATGTGTGAACAAACAATATTCGAGTAAATATGAAGTCTCTTCTGTTAAAGAGGCTGGAAATTCAAGAAAAAGTAGCCCAAAGGTAGGTGTGAAGTCATTTCTCATTGATTATTTTATTAAAGATCAAATTATTTTCTATTCGTTGGCTGTTTGGTGAGTACTCTGTTTTACTCGACATCATCATATGCTAATTGTGGGTCATTTTGATGCATGTACTATTGTATTCTATGCTTAGAAGATTTTATTTGACAAGTTAAGATCTCCATGGAGCAAAGCAGAGATCAAGCAGTTTTATAAAGGTTAATAATGTTCCATCTAGGAATTGTATAAGCATATTTAACACTTTTTTTAAAATAAATTTGTTGTTGCTTATATTTATGTGGTTGTTGTTGTGTAATAATTCCACTGAAATGGTGGAGGCCTTTTACAGTGTGAATCAGTTATGTTTAGGTCTCGATGTAGCTTTAAGCACTAATCAGTTATCCAATTCAGCTTTGATTGCTTAATCTTGTCTTGGGATGCTTATGTCCGTAATGATGTTTGCTTAATCAGTTAATTTGCCATCATTTTGAATTTAATGAGGCTTCTCAACTAGCAGAGCTATAATGTATTGCCAGGTAAGCATTTTGTCTTCATTGGTAGTCTTTAAGAGGATATGTGGAACGATGTGCTTCAAAGGGCATTGAATATAGTTTCATTTTCAGTCATCATTTGCTGGATGAAACCTGAGAGTTGCTTTAGTTTGACTATCTTTGTTAGTAAATATTGTTAGTTACGTTAATGTGTTCTTTTCTTTATTTGTTTTTAGGCATATTTCCTTACCAGATGGAGTAATTTCTGTGATTGGCCTTCTAGCAATAATGACCGATCACTATGGTGTCTTGGTGAGATTTGTTTTAACTTTTCGAAATAATCGTAAGGTCTGATATTTATAGCCAGTGTTGATATCAATTAAAGCTATTTAGTGTACTTTATTTTTTGGAAGCATATTTCTCTCCATTAATTAGTGAATTCCTTCCTTTTTACACTGTATTTTTGTTAGTAAAATTTTGTACCATGTTGACTGAGTGATGTGAAAGGAGAGAGCAATGAGCCTTCTGACATACCTCAACAAACTCAAAAACACAAGCAGGTTAAGGCTCGTTTTGGTTCCTCAAAAAAGGATGCTTTTCTTCCCCACTCAATTGAATCTAGTCAGGGATGTCTGCCTTTATTACAAGTCTCTGTAATTTTTCTAGCCTCTTATTTTGCAATAGATGCAATTAAGAGACTGAAAAAAGAGAGTTAAAGTAGTTGAAATTGTCTAAATTTATATGGGAAGCAAATCAATGAGTAGTGCTTGGGGTTATTTTCATCTGTCACAGAGATGAGAGATATAATAATATCAGGAAGAAATGTTATTAATAGGAAGTGTTTGAAATCAGCATCATTTGTTCAAAGAGCAAATAGACCATTTGTTCATTACTTAGTAAGAGTGGGAACTGTTGCTGCTGTTTGAAAGTTTGTTATAATCGTAAATGTGATTGAGGTCTTTATTTGTTTGAAATTAAATTCCTTTTAGGAAAATGACTACTTGGTGAAGAATACAACCGTTATAAAAGATAAACTTCAAATATTGTAAATATTATATGTTATTATCTACTAACATTTTAAGATTAAGTCCAAAGGGATAAAACTCTTATCTCCTAGCATTATCTAGGATTCTTATCTCTTGTATCTTATCTTCTAGTTAGATTTAAATTTTAAATTAAGTAATTTGATCGTAACATAACTCTCTTGTATTCAGCCTGTTTAAAGGCTTTGTACCGATGCATTATTCAAGTCAATACATTTTGAGAATTCATTCTCTCTACAAAACAGTCTCTCAATTATTAACATGGTATCAGTTGCTTAGTTTTTTTTTCCGATCCACAAAACCTAGAGAATGCATACCTCTCCAACATCTGAAATTAGTTTAGGGTCCGATCAAACCCTCCTACAAGCGAGATATGGCGTATAGTTTATCGGCGGCGATAAAAGAAAAGACAATGAGCAGCTTGGGAATTAAAACAAATGGGCTGGGCAGCCATCGGTAAAAAATTAATCAAAGTGTGACCATGGCAGCAAACGAAGGTAGCATTTCCTTTGCAAATATTGATGGTAACAAAAATCTCATCCCTTGGATAGTCGATTAAGGACTCTGACCATATGACAGAAATAAAAGTCTCTTTCTTACTCTTACAAAGCAACCTTGTCAAAAAGTGTGTGAAGGCGGTGATGGTTCGATCACTGCGGTAGAAGGATTGGGACAGTCTACATTAACAAGGACATTGTTCTTTCCTCATTTTATATGTTCCCAACCTAAAATGCAATTTACTCTCAGTCAATAGATTCTGTGATGTTTTCAGTGTTTCACCTCGGTTTGATTACATTGGTTGTGTTTTTCAGGAAATGGCTTTGGGAAAAGAGATTGACAATGCTAAGCTATGTAGTGGTCTTTATCTTCTTGAAGGTCAACCTCTTCCCAATGGACAAGTTCACTCAAGTTGCACCTTTAAATCCGTTTGTTTACCCTCTCAACTTTCTAGTTTAAGTTCAAATGAAATTTTGCTATGGCATTTTCTACTAGGTCATCTTAGTTTCTTTTATCTTCAGAAATTGTTTCCTAAATTATTTCTTACTAAAAACCAGCTTCATTTACTTGTGATGTCTGTCAAATTGCCAAGCATAAAAGAAATTCTTACCATCCATCTTCTTATTAAGCTTCACAACCTTTCTCTCTCATTCACAGTGACATTTGGGGTCCTTCTAATGTTAAGAATATCTCAGGGGCTCAGTGGTTTGTTTCTTTCATTGATGATCACACTAGGACAACCTAGACTTATCTTATGAAAACAAAATCTGAGACTGAGGAGATCTTTAAAAAATTCTATTCTATGGTTGAAACTCAGTTTTGCAGTAAAATTAAGATATTCAAGAGTGATAATGGGAGTGAATTCTTTACTAAAACTTTGGGCATTTATTTTAAAGAGAGAGGTATAGTTCATATTAGCTCTTGTGTAGATACCCCTCAGCAAAATGAAGTAGCCGAGAGAAAAAATCGACATCTATTAGAGGTTACTAGGGCTCTCTTATTTTCTTCTAATGTCCCTAAGCATTTTTGGGGAGATGCATTGCTTCATGCTACTTTTTTAATTAACAAGTTACCTAGTAGAGTTCTAGGGTTCAAAACACCAAGGAATGTATTTCTTCAGACTTTTTCTTCCTTCAAACCAATGTCATGTACACTGCCCATTAGAGTTTTTGGTTCCTGTGCTTTTGTTCACATCTCTAAACAATTTCGGGGTAAGTTAGATCCTAGGGCCATCAAATGTATTTTTTTGGGATATTCTGCTCAGAAGAAGGGTTTTAAATGTTATTCCCCTGTCACTGGAAAATTTTATGTTTCTATGGATGCTTCATTTCATGAATCTCAACTTTTTTTTCTCAAATTCTCAAATTCAGGGGGAGAGTTGGGATGAATTTTAGCCTCAACAAATTCAGTTACCTCTAAATGAACCTACTATTTTGTTACCTCTAAATGAACCTACTATTATACCCACCCGTATTCCAACACAAGATCCTATCCCTAAATCTACTATGATACCAGATTCTGTTCTTGAAACTTTATCTCCTAGAGTTGAATCCGTACCAAAAACTCCATTAAATCTTTATTCCGAGAACCAACTTGAAACCAGAGAACTCAGTGTCTATACAAGGAAGAAAAGGAGGCCTATTCAGGACACTACACAGCTTAGGACTGCTCAAGAACTGGAACCGATCCCATTGTCCTTGGAGAAGGAGGAAGGTATAGAAAATTTGAATAATGATGATATTGAACATATTGATACATCTGACTTACCAATTGCTAAAAGAAAAGGTATCAGGAAATGTATAAGTCATCCAATACAGAGATATGTGGCTTACGAAAAGCTAATGCCCTCATTTAAGGTTTTCACAACCAAGATTGATATCCAGATCCCTCAAACAGTACATGAAGCCTTGAAGGATTCGAGATGGAAAAAAGCTGTAGAAGATGAGATTCAAGCACTGCAGGAAAATAAAACATGGGTGATGACTTCTTTACCTCCAGGAAAGAAGGTTATAAGTTGTAAATGGGTATTTATAGTTAAATATAATTCGGATGGGACCATTGAGAGGTTCAAAGCAAGGCTGGTTGCAAAGGGATTCACTCAGTCCTATGGGATTGATTATCAGGAGACATTTGCTCCAGTGGCAAAACTCAACACAGTAAGAATCTTATTGTCCCTTGCTGCAAATTTGGACTGGCCTCTTCATCAACTAGATAAAAAGAATGCCTTCCTAAATGGGGATCTAGAAAAAGAGGTGTACATGCAAAGGCCACCTGGTCCAGATCCAACTAAGGTATGTAAATTGTTAAAATCACTCTATGGACTTAAACAATCACCTAGAGCATGGTTTGGCAGATTTACCAGGGCTGTTCTAAAAGCTGGTTACCTTCAATGCCAAGCTGATCATACTATGTTCATCAAGACCTCTTCTGAAAATAAAAAGGTTATTTTAATAGTCTATGTTGATGATATAATCATCACAGGTGATGATGTTCTGGAAATTAGAAAATTAAAAGAGTTCTTGGCTACAGAGTTTGAAATAAAAGATCCGGGTCAGTTAAAATACTTCATAGGAATGGAAGTGGTGAGATCAAATGTTGGGATTGTGATAAATCAGAGAAAGTATGTTCTAGATCTTTTTTCAGAGACAGGGATGCTAGGTTGCAAGCCTGTCGAAACACCAATGGAGCATAATCTGAAGTTTAGAACTAACAACAATGAAGCTCCTACTAATAAGGAACAATTTCAGAGGCTAGTTGGTAAGCTTATTTATTTATCGCTTACACGACCTGATATTTCTTTTTCAGTTGGTATTGTTAGTCAATTTATGAATGATCCTAGAGAAGAGCATTTAGAAGCAGTGTTCATGATTTTGAGATATTTGAAGATGACACCAGGCCATGGCTTAATTTCCACAAAAAATGAGAACAAAAAAGTGGAAGTCTTTACGGATGCAAGCTGGGCAGGAGAGCTTACATCTAGAAGATCTACAAGTGGATATTGTGCTCTAGTCTGGGGAAATTTAGTGACATGGAGAAGCAAGAAACAATCCGTAGTATCAAGAAGCAGTGCAGAAGCAGAATTTCGAGCCTTAGCTAATGGAATTTGTGAAGGGATTTGGATTCAAAGGTTGTTGTCAGAACTAAAACTCAATCACAGTAAAGATTTTGAACTTCATTGTGATAATCAGTCAGCAATTAGTATTGCTAAGAATCCTGTACACCATGATAGAACAAAACACGTGGAGCTAGATCGTCACTTTATTTCTGAAAAGATCACTGGTGGGACAGTCAAGCTAAATTTTGTTCCATCTTACAAACAACTAGTCGATGCACTCACCAAGGCACTTCCAAGAACTGCCTTTGATGAGCTCACATCCAAGCTTGGTCTCTATAATGTGTATTCACCAGCTTGAAGGGGAGTGAAGAATACAGCCGTTATAAAAGATAAACTTCAAATATTGTAAATATTATTTGTTATTATCTGCTAACATTTTAGGATTAAGTCCAAAGGGATAAAACTTTTATCTCCTAACATTATCTAGGATTCTTGTGTATCTTATCTTCTAGTTAGATTAAAATTTTAAATTAAGTAATTTGATTGTAACATAATTCTCTTGTATTCAGCTTATTTAAAGGCTTTGTACCGATGGATTATTCAAGTTAATACATTTTGAGAATTCATTCTCTTTACAAAACAGTCTCTCAATTATTAACACTTGGGTCCATGTTTCATATTCATATAAGAGAGACATTGACAGGAGCATTGCAAAGAGGAAGTTCCCCGCAGTTTTCTCAAAAAAAATTATAACAAACTTGAATGCAGCAAATCCACACTTGTTCAGAGCTATGATTGAATGGTATAAGATCACTTATCTGAATGGTATAAGAAGTTAATACAGAAATTTCCAGTGCAAAAAATATACTTTCACCGTGAAGTCAAAGGAAGAAAAGCGAGAAGATTATCTCTAGAGGTACGAACTTGAGATATGAAATTGAATAGTGCGATATTCTAACTAGACAAGGCACAAAATGTAGCAAAGGAAAAGAGAGAAAATACAGAAGGATGTTGCTTGATACTTCAATTTTTTCTTTTTGTATGCAGATGAGAGCACTTCTCTAGATGCTCTGCTGACATTAGCTAATTTGTCACTTACTTCTCTACTTCAGTTAACTTGGCACTTATGATATGGAGTTTCTTGTCAATTAACTTGTTCTAGTTACTCATTATATGTTTTTTCTTGTCTTTTTTTTTCATGCTTGCTGGAAGCGTACATTATTCTCATTCATTTTGTTGGTGTATCTGTGTTTGCTTAGAATCATCTGCAAAATTAAAAGAGAATAGAATTACATGTGAAACAGATGAGAAGTCCATTGTTTTTGAAGTTGCATCTATAGGCCATCATAAAAATGTACAACCTAATCACCGGAACTGAAGATGGAACCTCTAGTAAATCAAAAGTTGGAAGTTATTCAGCTATAGCTACAATGTTGTTTCTGAACCAAATCAACAGCCAGAACCTACCAGTAACTCGAAGAAAAGAAATAGCAAAGTTCTTCTCAGGTAGATGCTCAATATTATGATTATTGTACTTCTAATCTAGATTTCATGACAAAATCTTTTGTTCAAGTTGCAGATTTGAAATCCCGAAGATCCAACTGAGTCTAATTTCATACATTTTTTGATAATAAGGTAGGTGAGTGGTTTTAACCTTTCATGTGCTATTTTTTTTCTTGGCCAATTTAATGCATGTAAAATAGCAAACTACTATCATGTTATTTTAATAGTATATATTCGGCCCAGGGTTGATGTTTTCTTCTAATGTCTTCTAGGATGTGGCTGAAGAAGTGAACAAAAGTCTCACTAAATATAAATGCAGGGCTCAATCTTCTGTTCAATCATGACAATAAAAACTATACAGAGTACCAGATGATTCCCCCAATAATAAAGATCCAATAATTGCTGGAACCGATTTGGTTATGTCACTCGGACAACAAGCAATAGCCATTCGCCCAAAACAAGGGAAGTAAACGATGGAAAAGTACTTAGTGTGGAGAATTTGCAGGGTCGAGTTTGATAGTCCCGAACTAGGAGTTGAGTTTGTCACGGTAATTGTATTTTTTAATATAATCACATTTCAGTTCATTTATCTTGTGCTCATTATGGAAGTCTTAGAGACAAACTATTGTAGGGCATAGATTGTAATCAGCCCCCGAACATATTGGATTAACACGTCGCATTTGAGAGCCATTTTCTTATGTCATTCATGCCTAATTATCTATTTTGGTCAAATATTGTATGAGTTCCAACAGCCAGTGATCAACCCCTTACCATGGATTGAAGAATACAGTTGTTATAAAAGATAAACTTCAAATATTGTAAATATTATTTGTTATTATCTGCTAACATTTTAGGATTAAGTCTAAAGGGATAAAACTCTATCTCCTAGCATTATCTAGGATTCTTATCTCTTGTATCTTATCTTCTAGTTAGATTTAAATTTTAAATTAAGTAATTTGATTGTAACATAACTCTCCTGTATTTAGCCTATATAAAGGCTTTGTACCGATGCATTATTCAAGTCAATACATTTGAGAATTCATAAAACCTAGAGAATGCATACCTCTCCAACATCTGAAATTAGTTTAGGGTGTGATCAAACCTTCCCACAAGAAGATCTGGCGTATAGTTTATGCAACAGCAGCCAAAAGATCAACAATAAGAAGCTTGGGGAATTAAAACAAATGGTTGGGCAGCCATCAGTAAAAATTAATCAAAGTGTGACCATGGCAGCAAACAAAGGTAGCATTTCCTTTGCAAATAATGCTGGTAACAAAAGTCTCACCCCTTGGATAGTCGATTCTGGGGCTATTGACCATATGAAAGAAAATAAAAGTCTCTTTCTTACTCTCACAAAACAACCTTGTCAAAAGAGTGTGAAGACAGCTGATGGTTCGATGACTGCAGTAGAAGGGATTGGAACAGTCTACGTTAACAAGGACATTGTTTTTTCCTCTGTTTTATATGTTCCCAAACTAAAATGCAATTTACTCTCAGTCAATAGATTTTGTGATGTTTTCTAGTGTTTCACTCAGTTTGATTCTGTTGGTTGTGTTTTTCAGGAAATGGCTTCGGGAAAAGAGATTGGCAATGCTAAGCTATGTAGTGGCCTTTATCTTCTTGAAGGTCAACATCTTCCCAATGGACAAGTTCACTCAAGTTGCACCTTTAAATCTGTTTGTTTACCCTCTCAACTTTCTAGTTTAAGTTCAAATGAAATTTTGCTATGGCATTTTCGACTAGGTCATCCTAGTTTCTTTTATCTTCAGAAATTGTTTCCTAAATTATTTCTTACTAAAAAAACCAGCTTCATTTACTTGTGATGTCTGTCAAATTGCCAAGCATAAAAGAAATTCTTACCATCCATCTTCTTATAAAGCTTCACAACCTTTCTCTCTCATTCGCAGTGACATTTGGGGTCCTTCTAATGTTAAGAATATCTCAGGGGCTCAGTGGTTTGATTCTTTCATTGATGATCACATTAGGACAACCTGGACTTATCTTATGAAAATAAAATCTGAGACTGATGAGATCTTTGAAAAATTATATTCTATGGTTGAAACTCAGTTTTGCAGTAAAAGTAAGATATTCAAGAGTGATAATGGAAGTGGCGAGATCAAATGTTGAGATTGTGATAAATCAGAGAAAATATGTTCTAGATCTTCTTTCAGAGACAGGGATGCTAGGTTGCAAGCCTGCCGAAACACCAATGGAGCATAATCTGAAGTTTAGAACTGACAAAAATGGAGCTCCTACTAATAAGGAACAATATCAGAGGCTAGTTGGTAAGCTTATTTATCTATCACTTACACGACCTGATATTTCGTTTTCAGTTGGTATTGTTAGTCTGTTTATGAATGATCCTAGAGAAGAGCATTTAGAAGTAGTGTTCAGGATTCTGAGATATTTGAAGATGACACCAGGCCATGGCTTAATTTTCACCAAAAATGAGAACAAAAAAGTGGAAGTCTTTACGGATGCAAGCTGGACAGGAGAGCTTACATCTAGAAGATCTACAAGTGGATATTGTGCTCTAGTCTGGGGAAATTTAGTGATATGAAGAAGCAAGAAACAATCCGTAGTATCAAGAAGCAGTGCAAAAGCAGAATTTCGAGCCTTAGCTAATGGAATTTGTGAAGGGATTTGGATTCAAAGGTTGTTGTCAGAACTAAAACTCAATCACAGTAAAGATTTTGAACTTTATTGTGATAATCAGTCAGCAATTAGTATTGCTAAGAATCCTGTACACCATGATAGAACAAAACACGTGGAGCTAGATCGTCACTTTATTTCTGAGAAGATCACTAGTGGGACAGTCAAGCTAAATTTTGTTCCATCTCACAAACAACTAGCCGATGCACTCACCAAGGCACTTCCAAGAACTACCTTTGATGAGCTCACATCCAAGCTTGGTCTCTACAATGTGTATTCACCAGCTTGAGGGGGAGTGAAGAATACAGCCGTTATAAAAGATAAACTTCAAATATTGTAAATATTATTTGTTATTATCTGCTAACATTTTAGGATTAAGTCTAAAGGGATAAAATTCTATCTCCTAGCATTATCTAGGATTCTTATCTCTTGTATCTTATCTTCTAGTTAGATTTAAATTTTAAATTAAGTAATTTGATTGTAACATAATTCTCTTGTATTCAGCCTATATAAAGGCTTTGTACCGATGCATTATTCAAGTCAGTACATTTGAGAATTCATTCTCTCTACAAAACAGTCTCTCAATTATTAACATGGATATTACCATATCCAGGGGAGGGAAGCTAATATACGAGGTAATGTCTTAATTGAATCATGTTCTGGACAAAAAGGTCATTCCACTATTTGATAGACTTAATTGCTTATATCATTTTGAACACTTCTTAATTTTCTTGGTTTTTTTTCATGCTAGATGTGGATTATATTATTTTGCATTCTCATATAGATAGCTGCTTACAATAGTATAATGTACTTTTGTATATTATGTTTATATATATATACACACTTCAGGAAGTTGGAGTTCAGAAATACAATATTTAAAAGGTTCCGAGCCTTTCAAGAAGCATATTGCAATAGTACTTGTACAGCTATAGGAAGCCAATGGCCACTCATGTGGCTTCCATGAATTGATGTAAAAGTGGTTTATTCTTTTCTTCCATTTCAAAACTCTTCTTCAATAACTTCAAATTGATCATTCTCCATGCAGGTTTCTTCTGATTCACATAACTTGAGACAACATAATGCTTATCCAGCAAACCACGAATCACCACAGCAAAAAACCCCAACTAATTTCAATTTCATAGGTGTCTTGGCAAGTTCTATTGTTTCACAAGAATCAGATTCTGTTGTGGGCGAAATTATCAAAGGATTAAGACTAAAAGCGGGTTCCATAATGGATGCTTCTATTAAGGTACACGTATCTTTTTTTCCTTGTGTATATATTTACTTAAAGTCATCAGCGAAGGAAAAAATAGAACCAGAGTATGGCAGTTTCAGATATCAAAAACACTTGAATTCCATATTACCTCGAAACAGTGAGTAAGTTCCTTCCGAGCTTATAACATCACGCGTTGCTACTTTTCTCATTTGAGAAAGCCCTTCTCAGTTATATGCACACCACGTCAGTGTGAATGTGACGGGTTGCATGAATTGCATTTTGAGACGGTTAAATATTTGTCGATGCCTTATTGAATAAAATTTGGATGCCTTATCAAAGTGGGTAACGCCTCTGGTTGTGCTTTTAAACCACATGGGGAAACAGAGTTGTTGGACAATGGTTCAATCCTTTCGGTCAGATTCTTGGTGTCTTGTTTTAGACCTTCAAAACAGAGTTGTGGGTTATGACTTTCAAAACGTATGAGATGGATAATAAATACAAATGTAATCTATGGAATTGGGTTATGCAAATGTAATCTATGGTCCTTGCGAATGAATCAATGGATTGTTGTTGTCCCTGCAATAGATTCTGAGAAATGATGCAAAATAGGAGCCTTTCGAATTCCAGCTATCCTGGCTAGCTCCCTAGCAGTCGTAATATAATAGGTCATTCTACATGTAAATGCAAGTTTAATTAGTCTGCGCTAACATACAAACTCGTGATGGATTTGGTACTTGCCTGATACCAGAAGGATATACCGAGGCTGACAAGGAAGAGAAGGAAGATCTGTCAACTCAAACGGGACATAAGTCATAAGGATTATGATATTGAACAGCTGAATTAAAGCAAATGCCAATCTGTAAGGAATGTCTGTGTCTAATGTGCTTTGATCCGTAGAAGACTGTAATAACCAGGAGACAATTAGGCAATATTATGGATAGCTTAAAGCAGCTTAACTTTAGTTTCTAGAATCGGTTCCGATATCAATACTAGCCTCTTTCATCTCAATTGGAATATCATGAAGCCAAATGAAGATTGCAAAAAGCCAACAAAAACACCAAGACACCCACATGCATCCTCCTGATCTCTGTTACAGTATAGACAGCAGCCTACTATCAAAAACGAATTAAGAGAATATGGCCTTTAGTTTTGGTACTTTGGTGGGCGTTTTCCTGCATTACTGCAGCTTTTTCCGTAGCGGTTTACACTATACATCACTTGAAATCCAAAAGAACTGCCTTGTCCTTTACCAGAAGCCAACATTTTTTGATATTGCTTCTTTGCATTTCTTTATGATATTGCTTTGCTCCTGTCTACCTTTTGCCGTTGGCGAAAAATAGTATGGAAATTCCTCCAAAGACGATGTGATTCCAGGGACAATAAGGAATGAGACAACCTGATGTACAGTAATCACCGTGTCACATCGATTACCAAACAGTTGGCGCTGATGATTTGGTTCTGGTTCTTGACAGAGATAAGACCATAGGCTGTCTTCTGCATATTATCAAAGCATAAACCTCAATATATATTGTCACAGGGCTAGACTGTGCTAGCAAACCACTCAGTCTTAGTTGTTGTTGGTGGAAATAACGGCTAAATCACCCTGAATTCTCACTCCGAAAGATTAAACTCCTTCGAAGTCCTCGAACGCAAGATTGTTCTCAGCGAAAGCTAAACAAGAGAGATCGGCAACAAAAATAACGAATAATACTCAAGAACGCTATAGAGAGAGAATGCTTACTTGTATTCAATATGAAGTGAAGTAGTGTGTAAATGAGATGGGTAGGCCTCTATTTATAGTTGAAGCCCCCTACATCCAATGGCTCAGTTTAAATTACATCAACAGTCAAGATGAGAGCCTCTAGCTTATCTACCACATTTGAATTTCAAATAAGAGATAATGTAGGAATTATCCTTAATTATCTTTAATTAAATAAAAGATATTTACTATAGTAATTACTATGCCTTATCCAATTCACCATGGTTGACGGGCCAGCTTAGGGATGGCCATTTCACTGAGTTCCGACCCGGCCCGATCGGGTCAGGTATTTTTGTGAAAAAAATCGGGTTCGGGTCGAGTCAGGTTCAGTTTAGGGTGAAAAAAGCCGACCTGGGATTAATAGTGTAATTTTCCTTTAAAATTTTTAGAGATATTTGTAATAATACCCATTTTATATAATTTTTTTATAATTAGGTCCATAAAATTAAATTTTTATTTACAATTTAGTCCTTAAAATATTATGTTTTACAATTAAGTCTCATAAAATTATTTTTTTTACAATTTGATCCCTAAAAATTCATTTTTTTTTCTATAGGTCGGGTTGGGAGGGCTAAAAACCCGACCCGTGCCCATCCCTAGGCCAGCTTTCCTGGGTCATCTGGTAAGCCTAAAATGTGACAAGGGTAACCTCGGGCTGCCATGGTTGCACTTGTCTCGGTCGCGGGCTTGTAGTCCGTGACAATATGCATCACCTAAGGAAATTTTGGAACATGGTTAAATGCTAGTGTTTGAGAAAATATGAAGGTATTCATCAAATCATGTGGACAACAATGGAGCATCATCCTGCAGGAACATTACAAGTAGAAACATACAAACAGCCTGATCATCCTTAACAAATTCTTCCAGTTACGACTGTTACGTGCTACACCGCCATTAAGAAGCAACATTGTACATATTTTACCTTCATTGACCACAACCTGCTCTGTCTGAATAATTTTCCTCGTCCGAACTACAACATTCTTGTCTTTATTCAAGGTTTTCTGTTGCTGCTACGAGTTATCGAAATATTTTCAGAGTTTTAGATGCGAGTCTGTCCATTATTGCTTTCATCAATCGGGTCACTAGGGCTTCTAGTTGTATTTGATCCACATGTTGATTGCTTTATAATTTCTTACCATTTCTAATTGCCACGTGTTTACTTTGATACTGTCCTCGATTGACTTGCTAAAAGCAAGAAGAATTGATTGCTCACCACCTTGAACCCCTCCACCTTTCATGGGATTCTTGCCCAACTTGTTATGATCTTGTAGCAGCTCCTGCCTTCTGCAGCTGTCTTTGCTATGACTTTGGTGAGTAACACTCCATTAGCCAAAAGGCAAGAGAGACTTCACTCCAAGGTCATCGAAGCCAAAGATTCGAGAACAAAAGCAACTTCAGAGACTCTATAAAACATCAGTCTTGAAACTGCACTCACGGGAACCCACTCTGTTGAAGAAGCTTCTTCAATATAGACAAGTCGAGAGAAAGTGGCTTAAGAAATATCTATATACATGCTCAGCTATTGCCTTTCTGTTTTGGACTTAACCAACTTCAGTTTCTGTCATCAGCTTAGTTTAAAAAAGCGACCTTAGGCGCCAGGCGCAGTGAGGCGCGGAGGAAAAAGGCTTTCACCGACAAAGGCGAGGCGAGAAACGGGAGGCGCTGCTAGGCGCATAAAGGCGCGCTTTTCTGCTAAGGCGATAGGCGCTGCGCTTTGTGCTCTTAGGGAAATTAAAAGAAAAGCACGTGCTTTTTAAGCAACCCACCTCAAATTAAACACCCCCACTCCTCTCACTTCCCGACATTCAACAAAAGTAAAGAAAAAACCCTAAGAGTTCAACTCCTCTACCGCTTCCAGGTATGATCAGCTTCGTTCTCTTGTTCTCTTTTTTTTTCTGGTCTGTTGACCTTCTCTCTCTCCCCCTTTAGTTTCTTTTAAATAATCTGCCGCAGCTTCCAGTTCTAATACGTTTCCTTTTTTTTTTTTTTTGTTTCTATTTGACTTCTTCTCTTCCCTTCTTTGTGTCTAATTTTTTTAGTTTAATTTAGATTATTTTATATTTTTTTTTCTCAAGCAATTATCTTGACACTTAGTTTCAAAATATATAAGTAATAGGATATTAATATAGAATTATATAAAATCAATTTAAATGTATAATTTTAAACTATTAAAAAACTTTTATAAATGTATAATTTGAATATATAATTTCATAACAGTGCACGACCGACAGCCTTATTTTTAGTTGGACTAGACTAATGGTTTTTATCTCGACGGTTGAGAACTTATTTAATAAGCTAATAAGTCATGTTATATATTAACATTAAATATTTATAATATTCGAATTAATTTGTAGATTATATATCTACATTCATACTTTTAATATATAATTTTCATACACTCCTTTTCATTTCTTAGTTTATTTTTTGTTTCTAAGGAGACTAATATAAAATGTAAATAACATTTAACTTATTTTATCTATGATAAAAGAGAGATAATTGTGGTTATTATTATAATATTTTCTTTATAATTATTTTATATATGTTATTTGAATACAAAATATGTTACATAATTAATTTATAAGTGTTTAGTACAAAAAAGGCAAGGCACTCGCCTACGCCTACTGCCTTGGCTCCAGGGACCTTTTGCGCCTCGGAGCGCCTAGCGCCTCTTAAAACTAAGGTCATCAGTCATCACATTCGGTGTCTGTGTTTACCTGTTAACATCTGGGATGGTGCTTTCCGCCGTAGCAACTTTTAGGATCCTTCAAGAACCTATATACAACCTTACGGAACTCATTTCAACGACTGCTCAGACAAAAGTCTCATTTGATCGAATTCAAGAGTTCCTTGGAGAGGAGTGCAAGAGCATCTAATGTTGCTATCAAAATCAAGACTGGAGAATATGGATGGGAAACAAGTGGCCTAGAGATAAAGAAACCCAACATCATAGCTGAAAGAAGACCTAGTGCACATGAAAAAGATAAGCATCATGCTGCCATGGTTTTTTGTAGATAGGCGTACCAATCTGCGCATCAGACGCTCAAAGCACCAAAACGCATCAGCTTCATCTTCATCTTCAAGAAGAATAATCATGGGAAAGCAAATATCACTCATTCCTGCTCAACATTATAATTGAATTTAACTTTCAGAAATAGTATTTGATTACAATGAAGATATAAAAAGCATTATTATTCACTTTGTTATAAATCAAGGTAGAACGAATCGAGATTACAGTAAATGAGCATTACAGCTATTAAATTTACAAACCGCTAACTATATAAAGACCTACTAACCTAAGTTACACGGACTTGGGTGTGAGTGCCAGACAATGGTCAAATTTAAAATATGTATTTAGTAGATCCTTGGAGGGTCATATACCTATAAGGCTATACCCGTGTCCAGATATGCATCAGACAGGATACTTTAAAGAAATGAAAAGTAAATGAGCAACTTTGCCTTGAACTATGAAGTGAACGAAACTCTACTGATAAAACTTTTTCCTTAATTTACAAACTGTGGTCACATTTTAAAGAACAATACAAAGTGGCTAAATTAATGGCATTTTAAGGAAAATGAATAAATAAATCCAAGGTTTGATCGAGTAAGGCAGTCAACAAATAGAAAATATAATCATTGTTTTATAAAAGAAATTACTCGCCTTGACCATAGCCAACATCCGTATCTATCCAGGCATAAACGGAGAGAATATCCCAAAGTTTTGACAAATTCTCTTGTTTCTCATAGAATACTAAAGTCCTGTCGGTGCAAATAACATCAAGACCTGACAGAAACATAAATATGAGAAATACGATCACGACTAAGGGAAGAAAGCAACAAATGAAAGAAAGGCGTGCATTTGAAGTCTAAAACAATAAACAACCTATTTGATGTAATGTAAGCAACCACTGGATTACTTTCTTATCGAAAGGACCACGAGGAAGTAGCTTGTTCAGCATGTCAGCATTATTAGCATCTGCACCTTAATAATCGATCAGGTATTATAGCCTGGTTTACTTCACTTTCAGCGACTACTGTTTAGAAGGAAAAAAAAGGTACAGTTCCAGTAACTTGCCTGGAATTGTCTCTAAAAGCACTAAAGGGTCTTGAATGGGCTGGCCATCATCGGTGATGACAGGTGCTGTGATATATTTGCCACTTCCAATAACAGGAAAGATTTCACGACATTCATTCTTCCATCTAGCATATTGGACCCTAAGGGATTGAAGAGAGAAAACAACACTCAGCATGATCCCCCGACGGGGAAAGCGGCCCCAGCAGAAAACTGATACAGGATGGGAACAATGGATTACCTTCGATGCTACCGTATTTGATCTCTTTCATCAAATGTGCTCTCAGGATCGTAACAGCCAAGCAGAACCTCCCAAACTTCTCCCCGAATCGATGGATGGATCCCCTATGTTTGCAAACAGAAGATAATAATGGCAATAGAGGCAAAAGCAAATAAGCATAGATATGAACATGTACACATAAACATAGCCTAACACAACTCAATAGTATGCATATGCTCTTCTACGTAAGGTTTAGAAATAATACACATGATACATCATGCTTCCAAGCATGGTTGATACATAAATTACACAGGACACATATTAATGTATTTGTTTTTGTTATTTTGCATTAATATATAGACTATCCTTAGCGGGCTAGGCAATTACGATATTGATATCTGCACCAATTCTCGCCAATCTTTTAAAACAAGAGGGGCGAAAATCTACATTTGAATTCGTATTTTGCTCGCTAGAACATTTCTATTCATTGACTGCAACCAATACCTGCTGAAAAACTAAATTGTAGGTGGAAACAATGCTAATCAAAAGGAGCAACCAGATCCTCGATGTAGCTTTTGAGCCAGATTTGTATGGCCATGATTTCAAATGGATTACTTTGGAAGTTTAAATATCTAAGCAAATGAAATTTAATTCCAAGAACAATCAATCTTTTTAAAACACAAATATGCACTTACCCCGTGTTGGATTCTACTTAGAGTTTTTCCGATATCCAGAAGTCCATCTGGAGAGAATGCAGCTTGCCATTTTCTCGCACTTAGAGTTTTACCAGGCTGCACAAGCAAATAAACAAGAAAAGCATCTTTATTGAATCAAAGCACCATTTCCTTTTTACAATTATTGCAGAACTCAACTTCATTTACAAAATCAACAAAGATCAAAAAAATGTTCTTTTGAAATGGAAGCATAAATTTTAGCTATGAAGCAAATTGACTCGGACAAGGGTATCGGTAGTCAACACCGGTATGTGCATGTTTGACTCAATTTTGAACTTGCGAAATCAGATGAAAGGATCCAAAAATTAGATACTCCTACACCATTATAGATATGTTTATTAAATTCTATAATTAATGATATAATTTTATATAAAGTATCATACTTAAATATGTTTTGTTTAATCTAGTTAATTTCATTTAAGATACCGTTTTATATAATTTCATTCATATTTATATACTATAAACTTCTCTAAATTCATCCTTTTAGTTAAAATTACTCCATTAATAGCCATAGCAATTCAGCATGAACACCAATAACAATCAATATACTTTTGTCTATTCTGCAAGTCAATTTTCCATTTTCATCTCTAATTATTACCCATTTCAAACAAACCATATGATCAATGATGGACAGATCGAAGCGGAGAAAGGGTGGACCGAACTTCTTCTCGGTTATTTTTTTGTAATTTTTTCATATATTTGGAGGGTAGTAACCACATTTATGTCTAAGCATGTGTTGGGCAGGAATACAACAAAGGAATCCTATAAACAGAGCTTGACAGTGAATTGATCATACAAGAAACCACATTCTACATCGAGCTCATTGCCTAAAACATTTGACAGCACCAGTCTACGTATGTATGAATTCGAGATCAGATTCAAATGAGAACTCCTCTATTGAACAAATTCAGCTAAGCTAAAATTCAATCAAATTAGAACCAATAATAAAGCAAAAGGAAAGCTATGTTTTGTTTTAAAAAAAGAACCAACTTTTCAATCAAGAAAAAAACAAACCTTGATCTTAAATCTGGTTCTAGGAACATCATCAGCGCACTCAGGCCGGACTGTATAATAAGAATCAGCAGGTTCTCCAAGAGATCCCCACATTTACCAATAAAACATAAAACAAATTTTTAAAAAAATGTTTTCTTGGTACTTTTTGCTGCAGCACCACCAAAATCTGGAACCTTTGTAGGTAAGAATAAATACCCAGAAAGTAAAATCAATGGAAGTGAAGGAGATGGTTCAGAAAACGGAAGGTCCAGCCAAGTCAAGTTCTTCAAAAAAAACCCAATAAAATAAAAATCCTATATTTTCTTGATCTTTTTAAAAACTAATTTCTGGGGTTAATCATGGGTTTGCTTGGTGGGTGATGGTGCTGGTGGCAGCCGTGATCTATCTCCTCGCGCACAAATGTAGGACACCAAATGCCGTGTTATGCGCTTATTTCATTAGCCTTCCCTCTTGTTTCTCTGCTTTTTGTCTTAACCACCGGTTTATTTTTTTATATACTAAATTATTTTATATCAAATACACTAGCCTTGGAAACTATAAGGTCTTAATTTTAATGTTTAAGTATTCGGTTTAGAATGTAAGATTTAAGGGTTTAGAATTTAGGGGTAATGATAAAAAATTAGGGGTAATGATTAGGCTTTGGAGTTTAGATGTTAGGGTTTAAGTTTCAGGGTAATACTATAAATATTTAAGTTTTAACCTATAAACCCTAAGTTCTAACCTTAAACCTAAGTTCTATTAACAATCATTGAATTTTAAACTCTTAAACCCTAAATTGAGTCCTTAAATAATAAAATTAAGCCGCTTGTGAAACTATAAGTTTCCACCACCAACAATTAAATAATTATCCAAACAAAAATACTCAATATTACCACTTATAATATTTAGGGTAAACATCATCATTGGTTACTAAATTATTCATCTTTTCATGTTTTGATCATCAAACTATTATTTTGTGCAAAACCATCACCAACGTTACATTTTCTATTTTGGTCACGTATGTTACTTTTTCTCATGTTTTAGTCACCAATCTATTGCTTCTTTTCTATTTTGGTCACTAAAATATTTTTGCTTTCGCGTTTTTTCATGATTTTTTTAACGACGAGTGACCAAAAGAGGAAAAAACAAAATATTAGTGATTATTTTACCGAAAATAATAGTTTGACGACCAAAACAAAAAAAATAGTTTAGTGAATGTTTACGCTATTATTTAATATATATTTAAAAAATAATTATAAAAATTAATATAATAATATTTTTATATTATTAGTGTTTAAATCAATCTAAACTCGAATCAATCTATATACAAATAGAATAAACAAGTTTTTTAATGTAGTTAAATTTATTTTATTTTGTATTTAAATTCCAGACTGCAATCGAAGTATATGAGAATCACGATTTTAATTTATCAGAATTTGATAACATTCAATCATTATAAATTCGTTATTAAAATCAATAAATTAAATATATATAATAAAATAAAATAAATCTATATTATTCCACGTACAATAAGATTTAGAATTTAGTGAGATTGTCAACAACCAATTAATCTAGTAGGATAAAATAATAAATCTCTTAAGCAAGAGTCAGGGGTTCGAATTTTGATATTGTGAACGGAACAATTGGATCGAAAGGTACGTCCCATAATGAGTCTTTACAGTAGGGATGTAGCCTGTAAATGAACCAAACGTTCGGTGAACCGTTCATGAACCGTTCGATGAGAAGTTCATTTATGTTCGTTTATTTACTAAACGAACAAACATGAACAAGATTTTTTGTTCGTTAATTAAATGAACGAACATAACAAAGGGCTCGTTCGTTCATTTACGTTCGTGAATGTTCGGTAATCCATTCATTTATGTTCATTTGTTATGTTCGTTTAATTTATTCACATATATTCATTTATATTTATTATTTTTTATGAAAAAATATTATATTTAAAAAATTAAATTTAGTCGCGTTCGTTTACGTCCGTTTAAATGTATTCACATATATCCTTTTATGTTCATTTGTTTGTGTTCGTTTACGTTTATTTATCATTTTAACGAATGAACATGAACGGACATGAACAAGCTACATTCCTTAACAAACAAACATTAACAAGAAATTATGTTCATTTAGTTGTTCGTGTTCGTTCATTTTTCGGTTAAAATTAAACGAACGAATGAACATGTTCTCATTCGTGTCCGTTCGGTTCGTTTACAAGCCTACTTTGCAATACTTGATACATATTAAACAACCAATAAATTAGAAAACCAATGATTATATAATAACATATGTGACATTTATTTTTAACTCTTTATATGAATTAATTAAGTATATGAGAGTGTTGAAACTTGACGTCTATTGTGAAAAGCCGCTGACCAATTCTGTTTGGTTATATAACTCGATTTTTTACGGCATTTTTTGTTTACAAACATCACTAATTGTTGCAGCGTTAAATTTAGAGTCGCTTCTTGCACTATACTTTTTTAGCGCCAAGAAAATTTTTAGCGGCGCTTAAAAACGTCGCTACAAGCCTAAAAAACATCGCTATAAACCTATTTTGTTGTAGGGAAACTTTGATGCTTGTCAAAATTATATTTGTCTATTTTACCTTTTTCGAAGAACATTACATAACTAGATCCAACAATAAGCATGAACCTGCGATGAGATAACCATTACTATCGATAGGAAATATCTTGGTTCAAACAATTTTTTTTAATAATTACGATATTTTATCTCGATATTCGAATCACAATTTCATTTATTAAAACAAAATCCGGATGCTAACTACTTAACTACCACTAGACAAATTGGTGGTTTCAAGGAATGATGAGTTGGTTGTGTACTTGTGGACTTGTGTTGGGTGATAGGCAAAAAGGGTTGTTGGGGTTGGGTAGTTTTAAAATAAGATAACGATCGCAAAGAAAAAGTTAAACCCTTTCTTTCATTGGTGCGTTATTTCAGTATAGTAAAATGCATTTAATTTATTAGTTGATTAATTTTAATTAAATATTATAAATATCATTTTATAAGAACGAATTTTTTAATTTATTTTATTCAGGACATTAAAATTTAAATTTATGACCTTACTTAATGAATCTGATATATCATTCAACTGAACTAATTTATTGTTAGTTTCTTTTTCTCATTTGGCATAACCAACAAACCTGATCATAAATATTCTCATCCTGCATCGCTTTAAACGAGATTTTAAAATATTTAGAGATTTGTTATTTCTTTTAAGGAAAATTTAAAAAACATCCCCCATTAAATAATCCATCCGATTTCTAATAATTGATACTATGTTTTTAAAATATCTAAATTTATTTTTGATGTCGAAATTTTATTTCATTACCTCGAAAAAAAATAAGCTCTATTAAGGGTGTTTGTTGTTGGGTTAAAAATTAAAGTATGTGCACTCACCAAAATGATAAAATACAAATAAAGCATGGATGCTATACAAAACTATACCAAAATGATAATTTAGGGTTTAGGGATTTCGTTTAAGGTTTAAGAATTTAAGCGTAGTAATTTTGAATTTAAGGGATGTTGATAGAATTTTGAGTTTAGGATTTACATCCCTAACCATATTATCCTAAAATTTAAACCCTAACCCTAAACCTTAAATTCTAACCTTAAACCTTAAATTCTAACTATAAACCTTAAATTATAAACCCATACACTAAAACTCATAAACCCTAAAATTAAGGCGTTTGTGAAAACAAAAAGTTTTCAACCTACTGTGTATGGGATAATAATTATAATAATAAAGTGTATAAATAAAGCAAAGTTGGAACTTGGGAGTCATTGGTCGGTTGTAGCTTAGAAAATTTTAATTTTTTGGGTCCAAGTAGAGTTAAGCTAGTTAAATAAGTGAACCCAACAAGTGGTTTCGGTGAAAAAACGGATAATGTTCGTTTTAGAAGACCCGAGGTCAATCGCTTTATCTGCAGAGTGTGTGAGCTTTATCAAAGACTTAAGAACATGTTTAAACGAATATTATCTTGTAATCACATTTATACTATTAAAAATGAATTTATATTTAATAGTTTAAATACGTTAGATATTTTTGTATTATTTTAAAATTTAAAATTTAGCCGTTATATTTTTATTTTTATGATTTTCAGTCCATGTATTATTTTAAAATTGAAAATTTTGATTAGTTTCTTAATTTATGTTTAATTTTAATGTTAATTGTTGGCGTGACAGTTGATACATCAAAATACCACAATATTAAGATTTGAATTAAAATTAAATTAATTTTATTTTAAAAAATTAAGGGTATAAATTCATGTTCTAATATATATGTGAAAAATTATTTGATGCACCGCCAAAGTTTTTTTTTTCACAAGTGGTTTCTAAAGCTACCACATGTCTTTTTTTTAAACCCTTAACTAAACTTTAAACTATAAAACCTATTCTCTAATCTTAGAATCTATCCACAAACACTAAAACCCAAAATCTTTAAACTATAAACCCTAAAAATTAGACACTTACAAAAAAAACAAATTTTCTATCATCAGTGTATATAATATTTTTTTATATATTATTTTTTTTAAGAATTTTGGTCCCAACTTCCCATGGTTTGCCACATTTTATTTCAATCTCAATCATTCATCAAAACCATCAATCTCAAATTGGTAAAAAAACAAGGTAACTCTTACCTAAAATAGTTGACAACAACAATGTTTCAAATTATTAAGTAATTGAATGAACAAATGTCAATCCCCAAACTCCAAATGGCAACATTGAATTGCATACATCAGTGACATCACATAGAATTCTTAAAGCTTACTTTTGCTATCCATTTCAAAGTTCAACTAATGATTTCGTTGTGGTTAAAAAGATTTAAACATTACGTGCAACTTATTAAAAATGAGACTTTTATTTTTAAAGTTTAAATGATTGTTTATTTATTGTGTATGTAGTAGACTGGTTTTTGAATAAAAAATTATTTTAAAAAGACTCAAAATCTATGAAATATAATATCATTTTGTTTTTCTCGTGTTTTTTATCACTAGTTAAATACTAATATTTTTTATTTTTCCCTTACAAGTATTTAACCTAATTCATTTTGGATCTTGTACCGTCACTTTGCACATGTCCAAAATCACCTCATGATTTACATGCAACCTAGAACAAAGCCACATTAGTATTGGGAGAAACTCTTGCCCTTGCGCTCGAATTTTTTTACCTTTATTTTAAAAAATAGGATTTATTTTGAATTTGCCCCTATCTTTTAATATTTATATTTTGCTCCACCCTCGAATCAGGGCTCTATCTCTGCATGCAGCTTAAATCACTTTGATTTGATCCCTCTATAAAAAGGGGAAGGTTCTTGGTTTTTTAGCCAAAACCAATTACCAACCTTTCAAATCTTATACCAAACTTCAAACACAAACACCCAAAAGAGAGTTTTGAAGGATGGATCAAAAAGAAAACCAGCAGCAGCAATCTTTGTTTCATGGGAAATTTACTCAGTTGGTCCTCTCAGTTTCTGTTTTTTCCCTATTGTTTTCACATTCTTATTGGCTCTCATTGCTCCATTATTGTTTTACCTTAAACTTACATGATACACTCCCTTTCCAGTTGTTTAGCCACAATATAGACAAGAACTGCATGTTCCTTCTTTGCAATGGCCTGCTTGTTTTCCTAGCAAAATTCTCAGGATTCATCAGTTCATGGAAGCACAATAATCTCAGTGTTCTTGAACATGATGATGACAAATGATGATCAGTATTTCGAGAGCTTCGAAGATGTTCCTCGATTCGACCGGTCTCTTGTCTTGGAGCCCAAGGCACCATTGTTGCAGAAAGATGAAGCATTAAGGAATGGTACTTCAATGGAAGAAACACAGGAGGACCAAGAAGAAGATGAAGATGAAGATTTGAAAGTGTTGACTACAGATGATGAGCTGAACAAAAGGTTTGATGAATTTATCAGAAAAATGAAGGAAGAATTGAGGATTGAAGCTCGACGGCAATCGGTCATGGTTTAAGGATTCAATCACCATGAATTTCCTCCATTTTACATGTTAGTATGATCAAACTGGTAGTCTAGATCATTTGTATCCAGGATTTAAGGTTCGGAGTTTGGTGTTTTGACGTCTGTGGACAATAACGGATATATTCTTGAGTTACGGCCTCATTTATACTGAAAATTTATTGTTTTATCAGGTGTAAATTATGTGTCTGATTATACAATATTTAGTCGCGGACCCAGATTTAAACTCCATTTGTAGGGAATTTTCTAGTTAAAGTCACCATAAATCCTTCTATTCTTTACATGTTTGTTTATATCAAATTTTTGTTTTTCATGTGTAAATTATGTGTCTGATTATACAATATTTAGTCTTCAGCTTTAATACTCCATTTGTAAGGGAATTTGCTAATAAAGATCACCACAATGCCCTTAATTTTACATGTTTGCATATCAAATTTTTGTAGCTTTGGTAGTCTAGTTGGTTTGTATGTATCAGATTCAGAGTTCGAGTTTTAACATTTACAAATTCTATCTCGATTCTCGAGTCACAACATTGATTATACAATATTTAGTCTTTAGTTTCAGTACTCAATTTCCAAGGAAATGTGCTAATAAACATCTAAACCAGATAACCTACAAATGTTGGGAGAGAACTTGAGATCAAATTTTAAAAATAATATTATTAAAAGAGATAAACACGAATCCCGAGAATAGACTATAAATGAACACGTATTATATAAAAAAAATCCAAACCAGAGATGCAAATATTCCAAATCTAATGAGTAATTTGACAGTAACTTCCCAAAGTTTAAAAGGTGTTGTACATATTATAATATAATAATAAGCGTACAAAGTAATCCAAGACTTTTAGGACACTTTAACTCTAGTTACCAAAATTTTAAAACCTAGAATGGAGTTATTAAATTTTTAATTTGTATTTATTACGATCATTGTCATTAAAAATACTGACCTGGCATTAAAATTTTCTTGTAAAAAACTATAATTTTCAAATTAGCAGTGGTGGCAAGGTTAAATTTCAAATGAATATAGCGATCATCGGTCAATTTCAACGGTAAAAAAAACTTTATTTGATTAAAAAAAATTATATAATTTGATTTTAAATTAATCTGACAATTAAAATTAAAAAGTAAAAAAAAATTAAACTTCAGTTTCGATTGAACCGTCTTCTCCTTCATTTCGATTGGACTTTGTAAATGATGACAATTAGGACTTAGCTTTGATTATCAACTGCCCCATGCTAGCTTGACATTTACTCCACTTCATACAAGCGAAAAAAGATAAAAAGGTAGGTTAAAATTGTCAGCTTTAAGATTTTTTTGGTTGGCCATCTTATTTTCAAGGCTTTGCTTTGATTAATTTAAATTTAATTTGGTTAAGTGAATTTTTCAGTGAGGATTTCTACATACATAAAAATTTAAATTTGAGATCTACTTAAGCGATATTAAACTATTTCATCACTTCGACCAACCACATTAATTTAGCTTTAAGATTTTTTTGTTGCTATTTCGATTTTCAAAGCTTCGCTCTGACTAATCCAGACCTAGTTTTGGTGGGTGAGGATTTTCTGCATACACAAAAATTTAAACTTGAGACCTGCTTAAGTGATACCAAACTACTTATCACTTGAACTAACCCCATTAATTCAGCTTTAAATTTTTTTGTAAGTGTACTATTAGAAAAATGTGTGAATAGAATTGATAGGGTCAACAATTGGTTAAGTCGATCAATTCAGTTAATTTTTTAAAATAATTGATTTAATAGATTAAGTTTCAATTTAATCGACCGAACGACAAAAGTTTTAATCGATATAATAAAATTGACTTAACATTAATTTGTTGGATCTATTAAGTTTAGGGTTAAGTATTAAGGTATCCATTTTTATATGTCAATAACAGAATCAATTGATTAAGGCATCCAAATAAACCGAACTCAATTTTTTCTCATTTGAACTGAATAATCAAATAAACCAAACAAATACGTATTTTTCCTTTTTAATTTTTATTTATTTATTTATAAATTTCCCATTGTCAAATTAAATATATTTATAAGCAATTAATTAAATTAATTAGATACTTGCGTTGTGTTTGTTTGATAATTAAATTAATTCTTTAAGTAATTCAATGGGTCTATATTTTGAGTGTAATTGGATTGGGTTATATGTGGGTATTGGATATTTGAACATTGGATTGGGTATAGATGTGGGCTTAGGGTCTATTTATTATTAAAAAAGCTTATTTGATATATTTAATTTTCATTTTTAAAACCGATAATCCATCAAATTAATAATAAATTAAAAATCAAATAAATAAAAATCATTTTTAAAGATTATAATTACAAATTAATCCCCTCCCTGATAAAATAAATCCAAATTCATTTTTAGAGATAATTGTAATTAGAAATAATATATTTATATAACTACAAATTAATTAGTATTATGCACAAACAAAAATCCAGTATAATCAATACATCAACATAACACCAACAACCAGTTGGTCTAGCAGGATGACGCGCTAGATTTCTTAAGTAAGGTCTAGGGTCCGAATTTTGATGTTGTAAATGAAACAATTGAGTTGAAAAAGTTATTTTCATAATGAGCCTATGCAGTACTTTATTCGAATTAGTCAGTCAATGAGTTAAATACCAATAGTTATAATAAAACATCCACACAACTACAGTTATAATAAAGCATCATAAAATACAAACAAACTAACTAACGACCAAATTGGGACTTAAACAAAATAATTATGAACGAAATATATAGGTAATTTAAAAATAATAATTCACTCTTTCACTAATAATAATGAGATTGTGGACCTTCTTGAATAATTGCAAATTTTTATTGCCAACGAGGACCATTTCCTGAGATTTTTATTCTTATCCATTTTGGATAACTATTTCCACGTCGGAATTTCCGTGTGTAATGTTCGACTTTCATATTTATAATTTTCCATAAACTTTTTATAAAAAGAATTTGAATATTATGATTTGAATCGAAAATTGGTAATCTATTCACAGTTTCAAGGTTAACGTTTTAGAAGGGAAAATTTAGAAACCAAAATTGTAATTAAGTAAATATGTGGGATTAGAATGTAAAACTTATGAAAAAAGGGAGTAGATTTTAAAGTTGGAAAATGTAGAAGTACATTATGGATGAAAAATACAAGCAGCAATGACCCAAACTCATTCAGCATGAAAATGAAATGATTTAAAGAAACAATTTTAACTTAAAATGATCATAACTTTACAATCGGTCAGTTTAGCGGGATGAGCCACTAGGTCGTTCAATGTTGAGCTTTTGTAAAATTTGATATAGATTAATCGATCAATGAGTCAGATACTGATGGTTAAACAACAAAATAGTATAACTTGAAATAAAATTTAAAATAAAATGAACATAAAGTGTCAAAACTCAAAATTATTTGTACCAATAATAACTCTAGCAAAGAAAAATTAAATGACTGGAATATTAAAGATGTTACTAATTATCAATTGGTCTAGCGAAACGATGCGCTAAATTCATTAAACAACATGCAATGTTCAAATCCTAATAGGTAATCGAAGAAAGCTAAATTGAGAGGATCACCATAATGAAGCCTATATAATTTTGATTTAAATTAATTAATTAATAAATCAAATACCGAATAATTATTTTTTAAAATGATGGATTCTCCCGCTTTGAAAGGTGAGTTAATCTCGAAATTAACCAAAACCAAAATATGAAGCGGCAAAATGAAATTGGAGAAAGTAAATCATGCTAAATTTCAACATTTTGTTGAACTTTAAGGGCAAGACTGCAAATCTTCCCATAAAAACATTGTACATACATATACCAGACAAAGGTACAATGACATATTTTGCCCTCAAACTTACAAAAAAATCATTTTATTCCTTTAACTCTTTTTCATCTCCATTGACCCTCAAAATTTTATTTAATTTTTTAAATTGAACTATTTGACAAAAAAATGTCTTTTTAATATTTTTAACAAATTGTTTAATAATAAAAAGATATTTTTAAAAATATTTTTTACAGTTCTATTATTTTTAAAAAATTTATCTTCTAAAAACATTTTTTATTTATACGCAAAAAGAAAAAATACTAACGTCAATATTGATAGAAAGATAAAATAGTTGACGAAGACTTGATGAGTTCGTTATTTTCCCATCAATTGATTCAATTTGTCAAAAAATAGAAGTTCATGGGCCAAAAGAGACGAAGAAAATATGAGGACTAAAATGAGTTTTATGAAAAGTTTGATAGCCAAAAGTGTCATTAAACCTAAACAAAAGGGGAAAATAATATAGTACTGACACTTTTTAAATTTTGTCCCCATAAAATAAAAAAGAAAAAAAATAGAAAAAACAGCTTTCACAATTATTATTTTTATTTGATCTTTCTCTGTGCAAAACCAGAGAAATTGATGAGAAGAAGAAAAAGGAAAGATGGCGTGCAAGTGTGGAGGCTACTACTACACTTTGAACGCAAAAGCCAGCTTCGATCGCGACTTATCCAAAACGCGAAAGATCCTTCTCCGGAACGTCTCGGTGGTCCGCATGTTCACTGCCGGCTTCTTCCCAGTAAATGGCGATCCATTGCTGGTAAACGCCGCATCTTGAGGTCGGTGCCTGCTATTTTCATCTGATTTTATCATTTCTATCTTTCAAGTTTGATTGCCGAGAAAATTTACAAAAATGAACATTTCGATATCCGTGCTTAGTTTTTTTTTTGGCCTAATGTTATTAGTTTTAATAATATAATAGCTTATTGGAGGCGTTTGTTTAACGAGAAAATATAGGTTTTTTCGTATATTAGAGCTGTACATTGGAGTTAATCAGTTAATGTCTCGTCGGCTATAAAATAAGAGAACAAGGAAAATCGTTGAATTTGATAAAAATCGAAATCAGTTTTTTTAGAGCTGAAATATTAAATTGAGTGACTTTTTTAATTTATTTAAATCAGTAGAGAGAATTGTTAACGCCTCAGCTCTAACAACGAAAAAAGAAGAAAACACTTTGGTAAATTGTAGATTGTGATGCTATATTATCGAATTTTGAATTAATAATGCCACTGTTTTGACTGTTAGTCAGCAAATTGGCGATAATAAATTAGAAACAGTATACTGTTTTCTTTGTATAGTGAAGTAAGCGTGTGCCTTTGTTGTGGCGTAAATGATTCTGAGTTCTATGATACTTCTTATTCCTTTTAATTTTCATTTGAAAGGACTGTTTTCGTTCATGAAAGTTCCTGCTTAGGTTGTGTTGATTGCAGTGATGGAATATTACTTCTCAAACTTAACTATTTAAAATTTTATGGCTGCCTTTTTTTCTTTAGCTAAATTATATGCTATGCCCTGATGTGGCACTGATTTCTTGCAGCATGGATGCTCGAGAGAAATCAAGATCCACAATATTGGAATCGTCAAAAGATAAGAGGGTTTCTATTTTTGTAATGATGCCTGTGGATATATTCACTCTTGATGCCTCTGGGTGTCCAAGAATTAGAAAGCAAGGTTTTGGTATTACATCTGCTTGATTATCAGTATATTGTATGGTTCAGCTGTCCAAAAAGAGTTGTACTCAATGTCTGCCTAATAACTTTCCAATTTAAGGAGAAAATAACCACCTCATTTTATAGGATCTAACTTCTTTCTTTTGACATCTTAAGTCTTGGATATTATGTCTTGTTTTTTTTTAAAAAAATAAAATGATTTTTATTTTGGTATTTGTTGTTTCAGACTCAAGGCCTTAACTGTATCTCTAAAAGCACTCAAGTTGGCAGGTGTTCATGGAATAGGAGTTGAAGTCTGGTGGGGAATAGTGGAGCGTTTTTCTCCTTTTGACTACGATTGGTCTCTGTATGAAGAAATTTTAAATTGGTATCTGATTCAGGACTGAAGTTGCATGTTGCTTTGTCTTTTCACTCAAATATTCACTCGTCTAATGGAAAAGGGCATGCGAGTCTTCCACTGTGGATTTTGGAGGTCTGCCATTTACCTGTTATCTGCTATGTAGTTGCCACTTTGTTATAATTGCGTGGTTGATTTGCTAAGGTTTTATTTTGGTGCAACCTATTAGACTGTTAGGATTCTTGCCATCCTATCCATCGAGTGATTTATTAAGTTTGGATGGAAAAACGTTATATTTTTTTTCTCAACCACCAATCCCATTTGCTAGGTGATCTACTTTTGTTATCCTGTATGTAAGACTGCTTTATATTTTCCATTATGTCTTGAGCTGCTCCAGTGAAAAGGTTATGAGATGAGAAATATACAAAAAATACCTTATTTGTAATTTACATTTTGATACTGCTAACCAATACCTTTTCCTCTTGTTCTCAGATTGATGATGTAAATAAAGATATATACTATAGAGATCAACATGGGTTCTCCGACAATGATTATCTCACGCTAGGGGTGGATCACGTTCCTCTGTTATCTGGACGGACTGCCCTCCAGTGTTATGAAGATTTCATGCTTAGTTTTGTTAACAAATTTGACTCTTTTATTGGAAGTGTAATTGAAGAAATAAGCATTGGTCTTGGTCCTTCGGGAGAACTTAGGTACTTTATGGTTCTTATGTCATTCTTTCTTTTTTGTTCATACTGTCAAGCTCTTGTTGAAACATGATATGAAGTCATTGCGTGATTTTCTTAGTGCAGATATCCTGCTCATCCTTTTGGTGATGGTAGATGGAAATTCCCTGGCATTGGTGAATTCCAGTGTTATGATAAGTACATGTAGGCATAAACCTTTTCCATCCTATTATACAAACTCAGGTGTTTGAGTATTCTCAAGATGGTTTTACTTTCAGGATGGAGGACTTAAAGATGGCTGCATGCCGAGAAGGAAAGCCTCAATGGGGGTACAAAGGGCCACAGAATGCTGGGTGTTACAACAGCGTTCCATCAGGGGTGCCCTTCTTTGAAGAGGGAAAGGAGAGCTTTCTATCTGATTATGGCCGTTTCTTCCTGGTACCATGCTTTATCTGTATTATTTGCACACCAGATATTCTTACATTGTGCAGATTAACATCTACAACAATTATGTACCGGTATTATATGTGCTGCTACTATTCATCAACTTATAGGACTCAAGCCATCCATTTGAATTTAATGCATTGACAAGATATTTGAAATATAGAAGTGTGGTACTGGGTTTCTTAATGGTCATAGTGAGAGGTTATTTATGATCATTACTGCATTTTTAATTTTGTAAGAAGTTAACTAAAACGGTAATATATGGGGTAGAGCCCATTCTGGTTGGAGTTGTTTCCTTATCTACAGCTATCAAATTATTTCAGAAATTCTCACGTATTGCTGTATGACATGGTTTTTCATAGTCATATGCTCATAGGTATGTATTTATTGAGAAATTGTCTTGCTAATAACATCATTCTTTCAGAAATCCAATGTGCAAAACCTTGCCTCACATTAAACATGATTATGGAAACAAACTTAGTCAGATTTTACAAACCAGACTTTGGAATGATCTTTTGCAGGAATGGTACAGTGGTAGGCTGATTTGCCATGCAGATGCCATTCTTGCAAAGGCAGCAAAGATACTGAAAAAATACCAAGAAAATGAACAAACTTCTGTTATGTTGGTGGCTAAAATTGGTGGAATTTATTGGTGGTAGCAGACTCTATCACACCCTGCTGAACTTACTGCTGGTTATTACAACACTGCTCTCAGAGATGGTTATGATCCAGTTGTCTCAGTGTTGTCTCGCCATGGGGCTGCTTTGCTATTCCGTGAGAAATCCTCACTACCTAGTTCAGTTTTTACTTTTTCTTCTCATCCTATATAGGATTCTGTTTGGTTGGGTTTCCTTTTCGGAAACTTTCAGCACAATGCATTATTCATTTAACGAGTGAAATTGTTTTGGTGCAATATTTGGGGTAAACTGATACTTGCCCGCAAAATAGAGTGGACTGATTGATTAATTGATATACAATACTGTGGATCTCCTTAATTAATTTTTTTCCTTCCTGAAATTTCATTTCTTTAACTTACCTTGCAGCTGCTTAGAGATGATGGACAGTGAAATCCCACCAACCTATCTTTGCAGTTCTGTTTAATGACAAAATTTGTGATTTTAGTCTATTCAATTATGCTTAAATCTACAAACAGTACTGTTCCTTTACCTGAATTTATTTAGATTAAAGAAGTTTATGTAGTAATGCATTTTGGCCTTTCCCTTTATGCCTACTGTGATCTGTCAATTCATGTATTCCTCTTGTCGTGTTCATATAATCTGTCATGTCATAATCATGTTTAATGTATTTTATATTTATACAAATTTTGATACTCTAATAATTCTTTTTATATAGGTTTTAAGACATTGGTGTATTTGTTTTGCATTCATGTTATTTTTTTCATGTCGTATGTTGTTTTTTTTCACATACTTTAGTTATTTCAGTGTCATGTCTAATATTTCAACTTATTTGATACTATTTTTCAGTTAATATTTCCAAGACTTGAGAATATGTTTACAATTATTCTATTCCCATAATTTTCTAACAAGTGAACCTGAATCTGTGTACTGTTTTTCTCATACTTTAGTTATTCTTAAGGCCTAAACCCTACCTTGCAGTATAATCTTTGACAGATATAGAGAAAACATCTGGAAGCATGTTATAATTAAGTTTAAATGAAGTTGTTTCTCTTTTACCAAAACCTAATTTCTTTGACTTCCTGACTTTCATTGTAGATGCAGCCTGTTTCAAAGAAAAGGATAGTTAACTTGATTGGAAGAAATACAACCGAACGACTTGACAATGTAAATATCATTCTATCGTAACAGACTCTTTTCTACCTTTAGCTTAATATTTAATTGTTTTTCTGGCAATGATCAATATGGTACTTGTGATAGCTTTTAACTCTCAGGTTCTTAGTTAGTCTATAGCTTTCTCTACTTTATTCCTTTTCTTTTTCCTGTTCCTTTTAACGTTCTTTGGCCTGTATTTTCTTTACTAGAATAACTCATTACTCGTATTTGCTCTCTCGGGCTCTTTTAAATTCTCGCAGACTGGACTATGGAAAATTCGTTCAAACTGTTACAATCCCCAAGCAGAAGTTGTAAGATCATGTACTTTTTTCAGAATGAGTGATGGTATATTTAGGGTTGAAAATTGGAATAACTTTGTACCTTTTGTGAGAATGATGAACACCGATTTGTAATTTACTGTTCAATTGTCTTACCATTTTACTAAGCTCATTAAGAACACCGAGATGTTGAGAGGGAGGTCCTCTGAGTCAACAATACCCTTCACAAAGCTGACAAACTCGGGAATCAGCTCCTCACAGTTGTCCATGATGAAGACACGTCTAACATACAGCTTGATGTTGTTGGGCATCTTCCTTGTGTCAAAGAGATCAAAAGGAGCTCGTTTGGGAACAAAGAGGACAGCCTTGAACTCGAGTTTCCCTTCAACTGAAAAGTGTTTGAGGGCCAAATGTTCTTCCCAATCATTCGTAAGGCTCTTGTAGAAGGCAGCATATTCTTCCTTAGAAATCTCTTCTGGCTTTCTCATCCAAATCGGCTTCTGTTTGTTCACCAAAGACCATTCGTGCGAGACCTCCATAATCTTCTTCTTTTTCTTCTCTTCCTTCTCCTTCTCCTCATCAACAACCTACATTTTACCTTCCTCATCCTTCTTTTCCTCCTCTTCCTCGTCATCAGAAATCTCCTTCTCGGTAGTCTTCTCAATCCAGAGGGAAATGGGATAACTAATAAACTCAGAGTGCTTCTTAATCAGGTCGTTGACGCGGCGCTCCTCAAGGTACTCAAGCTGGTCCTCTTTCAAGAAAAGAGTAGTCTTAGTACCCCTACCAAGGTTCTCGCCAGAGGTATCCCTGGTGACGGCGAATGACCCACCGGCTTGGGACTCCCATACATACTGCTCATCATCATTGTGCTTCGTGGTAACGATAACCTTCTCAGCAACCAAGTACGCAGAGTAGAAACCAACACCAAATTGCCCAATCATACTAACATCAGCACCAGCAGCCAATGCCTCCATGAATTCCTTGGTCCCCGACCTTGCAATGGTACCGAGATTGTTCACCAAATCTAAAATAACAGAGAAATAGTCACATTAGAAGCACATTCAACTCAAAAACTCTTACTACCAAATGCAGGACTAAACACACTTACCAGCCTTGGTCATGCCAATACCACTGTGTGTTGTTAGTCTTGTCTGGAATAATATGGATGAAGAGCTCAGGCTGAGCATCGAGTTTGCTCTTGTCTGTCAAGCTCTCAAATCTAATCTTGTCCAAAGCCTACAGAAAACAGGTTCAACATTAAAACAATTACCAATAATACATAAAGGACTATTAATTTGCAATATATTAAACACATTAGATTCAAGGGATGCTTTCAAATGATTTTTTTTTAATTCAAACTAAACCCGAGCAGCTTTCAAATGATTTTTTAAAAATTTTATTTAAAAATGGATAAATTATGAATTTGCCCCTCCCTACTTTCAAATATTTATGTATTTCCCCCAATCCCCAATTCTGGCTCCATCCTGTTCATGATTGAGTCACTGCCTGCCTAAAAGATAGAAACTCCAGTCTCACATACATAACTTCTATGCCTATAAAATCAATAGATTCCGTAAGTAATAATTAAATAAAACCAGTGAACATAGCATTATGTATTAAACATCAGAACACTTTTATACGAACCCCAAAATCTCTATCACGAAAACAATCGAACAAAAACCATGAAAATCAAATCACCACAGTTCAGATCCATTAACTAACGTACTAAAAAGAAATCACATAACGAAACTCAAAATTCTCAGTCTTTAAGAGTGGACTCACGTCGGGGCGTTGCTAATGAGCTCACGAAGAAAGATCTCTTTGTTACTGTGGAAGGTGTTGATAATCAAGCTGAGAAGCTGGTTAATCTCAGCTTGAAATGCAAATGTCTCTGCATCCGCCATTGATGGATGAACTCTAAGCTCCTGATCCAAACAAAAACGTCGATTTCGAAAGCTAAGAGTTGTTGAGTTTCGAACAAGCGAAGAGAGAATAAAAACAGAGTGAGGCGCTGCTTTGAACCAGCGAGTTAAGGATACATTATATACGAGACTTATTAGGGTTTCTAGATTCTTCTATAAACTTGCTTTTTCTTTTACAAAATGTATGATTTTAGGTTTACAAAAAAAATAGGAAGTGGGACAGATATTGCTTTCTTTTTTTTTTCTTTTTCGTTTTTGTAAACTACAAGTTTGGTCATTTTGTTTCATTTTTTTATTTGGGTAAAGTATACCAATGGTCATCAAGTTTTTAGAGTATTTTTATTTTAGTTACCAAATTTTTAAAATTTTTATTAGAGTTACTTATCTTTTATTTCGCTTTCATTTTGGTTTCTTTCATTACCTTCCGTTAGAAAATGCTAACGTGACCCGTTAGTTTTCCTTTTCTTCAAGGTAAAGTATATAAATGGCCACCGAACTTTTAAAATGTTTTCATTTTGGTCATCGAAATTTTAAAACTTTCATTGGAATCACTCAACACAAACGCATCTATCAAAACAACACCAAACATATGACGGCGAACAAGGATGAAGGGATGTATGGGTTGCCTCTCTCAATTTTAGGTATAATAGTATTTTAGATCCTTATTAATTTAAATACTAATCAAATAAGATTTTGTCCCTCCCGATTTTTATATTTAAAGGTTTAATAGACTCTTCATCTCCTAATGTTTGATCCTAACTCCGTCTCTAATGGCAAAGTAAATTAATGTTTGAACTTAAACATGGGGTGCATCAATTATAATTGCATATTCTAGGAAATTTGCAGAACAACTATTGGATACAACTTTTAGAAGTAAACTAAAATGTTATACTCTTGATCGTTAACTAACCTCAATGTTTTTTTATCTCCATTGTACTTATTAACCTTGAAGTAGTTTGAAGATGAGGTTGCATACAATGTGATCAATTATCAAAATAATGGGTTTACATTACAAACAATATTAAAAAACATGATATATAAAAATATTTTATGTTGGTAAATACATCAATGTACACAACTTTAAATATTGTTCATCGATAATCATAAGGTAAAATATACTTCTTACTTTTGTTTTTTATACATTGAAAGAGTTTTTTCTTAAACGAACGAGATTGTTTTAAAGCAAAATAAAAATTGGGTTACTATAATGAAAGTTTTAAAATTTCGGTGACCAAAATGAAAGCATTTTAAATGTTCGTTGACAATTTATATAGTTTACCTTGAAGAAAAGGAAAACTAACAGGTCACGTCAGTATTTTCTAACAGTAGGTAATGTGAGGGACAAAAATGAAAGCGAAATAAAAGTTGGGTGACCTTAACGAAAATTTTAAAAAGTTCGGTGACAAAAATAAAAGCACCTTAAAAGTTCAGTGACCATTGATGTACTGTACCCTTTTTATTATAATGAAACTATGTTTCAAACATTAATATATGAGTAATTATTCCATGCATAAGCGTTTGCGAAAACTTTGTTTACGCAAGCGCCTTATTTTTAAGGTTTAAGGACTTTGTTTAGGGTTTAAGGGTTTAAGGGTTTAAGTGTAGTAGTTTTGAATTTAGGGGTTGTTGATAGAATTTAGGGTTTATGGTTAAAATTTAGGGTTCATAGAATAAAACCCAAATCCCTAACCATATTACCCTAAAACCTTAACCTTACTTTAAACCCTAAATTCTAACCATAAAACTTAACTTTTAAACCTCTACACTAAAAACCCTAAACTAAAATCTTAAACCCTAAAATTAAGGAGTTTGTTGAAACAAAAAAGTTTTCTCAGCTTCTTTAGATAACAATCCTTAATATATTATAGAATTTTTCACATGGAATGTTAGTAAAAGGATTATTATATGATTTGACCATTGGACTTTATACGAAACATCAATTTAACTCACTAATCCTTTCAATTTCTCTTTTAGTCCATATTATTGGTATTGTTTGACGTAGGGACAGAACTATGTGGGGGAGGGAAAGTGTAATCACCTCTCACCCCCGAAGAATCTTTTTCACCTTTGTCCCTTTATTTAAATTTTTTTTAAAATTAGTTTATTTATGAATTTATCCCTCCCGCTTTCAAACATTTATAGTTTGCCCCCTAACTTCAAATCCTGGCTTTGTCCCTGATTTGCTTAGGGGTGCTTATTGAGTTGAGCAGCTCGCAAACAACTCGAGCTCGACTCGGTCAAAATTCGTTTAACACTCGACTCGAGTTGACTCAACTCGAAATCGAGCTCGACTCGAGATCTTAGTGAGTCGAGTCGAGCAAGGCCCAACTCGACTCGATAAGTTTGTGAGTAGCTCATTATTTTTTTATAAAGGCTTTTATAATTTTTTGATGGCTACCATAAAATATTATGTTTCAAAAAATTTAAATACTAGGTGAAAACTCTAAAAAAAATTCAGTGAATTGCTAAGTAATTTACCAATAAAATTTTGGTTTTAAATTTCCAAAACATTTTGTATTCTTTTGTAATACCCCAATATTAGCTTAGTGACTAAAATGCAAGGAATTAAAAGTTAGTGATTTTAGTTTAGTGACTAAAACGTACAATTTTAAAGTTTGGTGGCCAAAGTAAAAAGTTGGGAAAAATTTAGGGCCAACATAGTAATTTTCCCAATAAAATTTTTTATGGAAAAAATGAATAGTTTATCCCGGTATAAGAATTTTGGTGGGAATTGAAATTTTGGTACGAGATTTGTGTCAAAAGCTATAAAGGGAATAAGTTTCAGAAATTTATTCGAATGATTATTCGAACTCAGAAGATTATAAAAATTTTATGGAAGACTTAGAAATACTTGAGGAATATGATAGTATAGTTTTTGAACCATTTTTATTCGATTTAAAATCGATTCTATGCAGTATTTTGGTAAAATAGGTGAAAATGACATTTTTGAAGATAAGTTGGTTCATTAAGGGCAAAAAGGTAATTTCACCATTACTTTATGAATATTATTGATTATTTTGGATAAGAATAAACAAGTGTTGAGATATGATTGGTTATAATTCAAGGGTATAATGGTCTTTTGACTATTAAAAATTATTATTATTTAATTTGGTATATATTATGCCATTTGGCATTAAAATAAGAAAATAAAAGTTGGAATTTTCTCCCATCTTTCTCTCTTGCCGTGAAGCTCCAAGAAAAGGGGTAAGCAAAATTCAATTCCATTTTTTAAGCTTTTTGGATTGGTTTTGGGGTTAAGATAAGAAATAAGAAATTGTTCTTCATCAAATTCTCTATCATTTGGTATAAGTTTTGCATAGTTTCCATGTCTCTAAGTTGAGTTTGGTGATTTGGGTGGATGAAGAACATGATTGAAACTTATGTTTTAATGGTTGTTCATGTTAAAAATAAGCTTATGATTTTGTTTCTATGGTTCAAATGTTGGAAATTTCAAGGAAAATGATTAAGTGACCATTCGGTTAGATTAGGAAATTAGGGCAAAATTATTTTGATGATGGAAATGATGAGAATGATGTTATGCAAGCTTGATTTTGTTGTTTTGATGAAGAAATAATCATGTTCTTGAAAGATGGAAAATTAGGGTTTATGTCAAGTATGGAATTTAAGGACATGATTGAAGAAAGAATAGTTTATTATGACCATATAAGTTGTTTGGAATGAAAATCCCTAATTATTTTGCATTAGGGACCAAATTGTAAATTTTGGAAAGTTAGGGACTTGGTTATTAAGCTTGTTTTTGAAGTGTATTGGGTTGAAAAATTGAGTTAAGTGACTTGGATGTTGATTTTGAAGTTTATTCTAACTTTTGGACCATTTTGTGAATGTTGGAAAATTCAAGGACCATTATGTTAATTTTTAAAGTTTGGGTCCTAAAGTGTGAATGGTGAGAATTGTAAGGATTTGGCCTGAAAATGATGTTTGGAGGCTTAAAAGTGTCCTTAGCGACTAAAATGTAAATTTTGGGAAAAGTTGGAAATTTAAAGAATAGTTTAAGAAATATTGGTTCGAATATGGAAATTTTATCAAATCAATTTTTGTAAATAATGGATAGTTATTCATTTACTTTCCATTATTTTATATAGATTGAGTATATTCTAACATATACTTTGAAATGGTATACGTTATTTTGACGTAGATTCCGATACTAATCGAGGACGTGTCAGTAACAAAGGAAAGGAAAAGGTTAGAGATTGAGATCGAATATTAGAGGCATTACAGGGCAAATGTGAGTGCATATATGTTTTTAGCATGGTACTTTATTTTAATGATTTACAGATTATGACAGTATACCATGAATATTATAAAGCATATTGGGGTATGAACTGCTCCAATATAAAATGTTTTACGCGACGTATGTATGGATATTGTGTTATTTGCCCTTAATTGCAGGAATTGTTTTTAAGGTTGCCCTTGGTAATGTAAAAATATATTACTCGATTATGGATTAGGTGATTTAAAGGCATCACCAATCATATAAGTTGGTTTAAAGGCACCATCAACCGTATAAGTTGGTTAGTTGGTTTAAAGGCACCATCAACCGTATAAGTTGGTTAGTTGGTTTAAAGACACCATCAACCATATAAGACAATCTACGAGCTAAAGACACTTGAAGAGTATTATAAAGTTATTGACACTTCAATGTGTATCATAAGGTTAACGGCACTTTAAAGTGCCATATATGTTATAGGCACTTTATTGTGTCTGCAAGCAATAAATAATAGTACTTTTAAAGTACTTAATATTTACCTTGAGCTATATTCTGGTACTACGAATTATGTATTTTTTATTTATAAATATCAGGTTTTTGGAAAGTATCGTGCATTATAAAGATTTTATATATGTTACTTATTTATGCCTCATTAAGTTATACTTAGCGTGTATTTATGTAATACGCGTAGGTAAACTGGAGTAGGATTGGACGGAGCTGTTGCATCAAATCTTTTGTAAAGACATAAAGTTGATAGGTTATTTTCAATACTTATGACATCCTGGTTTTATATGTGAATAGTGACATGTACAAAATAACATGTTTAATTTGTTAAAAGATAAAATCGGCCTGCCTTGTAATGATTTCGTTTATGTATAATGAATAGTATGTGACATGTATAATTTCTGTATTTTTATGTTAGAGTTTAGTTTTAATGATATTGTTATCCATAAGTTAATTGAAATTTTGAAATAGCCCTGATTCTTAAGGTAAAATAATTTTTAATATACTATGACATTTCCGCCTCGTGTTCGGTGTACGAATACGGGAATAGGGTGTTACATTTATTGGTATCAGAGCTATAGGTTTAGCCGGTTCTGTAGTAATTTAAGCTCAAAGAAAGTATTTTAAAGAGTACATGCCACTAGGATGTCGTATTTACTTGAAAATGAAACTTATTTGATTGATGCAATTGCTTATTGTTTTAAGTATATGTTGAGTACATGTGTCGGAAGGAGAGGGATACCGACATGATACTCGACAGGTGGGGCCTGAAAATTCCCCAGAGGTCGAAGAGGAGGTACAACAACCGGTACAACAGGAAATGCCAGTACAGGACCGGAATACATTCCTGCAGGCTTTAGATGCGATTATAAATAAACCTCATTGGATTTCGGTGCCTACAGAGTTAAAGAAGCTGCAAGCTCCTGATTTTAAAGGTGACATAGATTCAAATCCGACGTTTGCGGATTTTTGGCTGAATGATATACAAACCATGTTAACTCGGATCGGCTGTGACAACCTAGGAAAGTTAGAAGGTGTAGTTTCCTTGCTGAGGGAACAAGCTTTGATCTGGTGAAACAATGTTACTGTCTGTGTTCATGTGGAAGTGAATTGGCAGTTTTTCCTCCACGAGTTTAGAAGAAAATATATTGGAGATGTTTTTGTTCGAGAGATAAGACAACAGTTCATATATCTTAAACAAGAAAGACGTTCGGTTTATGAATATGAATGCGAGTTCAATAAATTGAGCAGGTTTGCTTCTGAACTGCTACCGATCGAGAAAGATATCATGGACAGCTTTATAAGTGGCTTGGATACATGATATCAAGAAGTATTAGTGGCTTTTTCTCCCCGAGACTTCCAGGACGCTGTTAACCGAGCAAAAGCAATGGAAAATGTTAAAGAAAAAGTTGAGAAAGAATCTCAAGGCCAGAAAGAAGCGACGGGGCATCTTTTACTTCACGATCATCAAAGCGAGGTAAAAGATATTTATAACAGGAAATATTTGAATTTTCAGCACCCCAAGAACAAATAATACAAGCTGAAAAATTCAAAAATGCTTCGACAACAACAAAGAATTCTGGAAATCAACAAGGGCCTCCCCGATGTAAGAATTGTAACCGGAAACATTTTGGTGAGTGTCGAAAGATCACATGAGCATGTTTCCGTTGTGGCGAGATTAGACATTTTAAACGTGACTCCCCAAATCAAGGTGGTAGATCGGTTCAAATAGAAAGACTTGTTGGATTGCAAAGAGGCAGAAGTCGAGGATATGTAGGATCGTCCAGAACGGGTTCTCGAAAAGATATTGAAGCTGCTGCAGAACGAAATGATCGAGCTTCAGCTAGAGTTTATCATATTCGGACATATGATAATAGAGATGACAGAGAAGAACCCGATATTGTTACAGGTACGTTCTGAAAATTCGAGGACGAATTTTGTTAAGAGTGGGAGAATTGTAATACCTCAATATTAGCTTAGTGACTAAAATGCAAGGAATTAAAAGTTAGTGGTTTTAGTTCAGTGACTAAAACATAAAATTTTAAAGTTTGGTGGCCAAAGTGAAAAGTTGGGAAAAGTTTAGGGACCAACATAGTAATTTTCCCAATAAATTTTTTTATGGCAAAATGAATAGTTTATCCCGGTATAAGAATTTTGGTGGGAATCAGATTTTTGGTACGAGATTTGTGTGAAAAGCTATAAAGGGAATAAGTTTCAGAAATTTATTCGAATGATTATTCGAACTCAGAATATTATAAAAATTTTATGGAAGACTTAGAAAGACTTGAGGAATATGATAGCATAGTTTTTGAATCGTTTTTATTCGATTTAAATTCGATTCTATGCAGTATTTTGGTAAAATAGGTGAAAATGGCATTTTTGAAGATAAGTTGGTTCATTAAGGGCAAAAAGGTCATTTCACCCTTACTTTATGAATATTATTGATTATTTTGGATAAGAATAAACAAGTGTTGAGATATGATTGGTTATAATTCAAGGGTATAATGGTCTTTTGACTATTAAAAGTTTATTATTATTTAATTTGGTATATATTATGTCATTTGGCATTAAAATAAGAAAAGAAAAGTTGGAATTTTCTCCCATCTTTCTCTCTTGCCGTGAAGCTCCAAGAAAAGGGGTAAGCAAATTTCAATTCCATTTTTTAAGCTTTTTGGATTGGTTTTGGGGTTAAGATAAGAAATAAGAAATTGTTCTTCATCAAATTCTCTATCATTTGGTATAAGTTTTGCATAGTTTCCATGTCTCTAAGTTGAGTTCGGTGATTTGGGTGGATGAAGAACATGATTGAAACTTATGTTTTAATGGTTGTTCATGTTAAAAATAAGCTTATGATGTTGTTTCTATGGTTCAAATGATGGAAATTTCAAGGAAAATGGTTAAGTGACCATTTGGTTAGATTAGGAAATTAAGGGAAATTATGGCAACATTATTTTGATGATGGAAATGATGAGAATGATGTTATGCAAGCTTGATTTTGTTATTTTGATGAAGAAATAATCATGTTCTTGAAAGATGAAAAAATTAGGGTTTATGTCTTTAGGGACATGATTGAAGAAAGAATAGTTTATTATGATCATACAAGTTGTTTAGAATGAAAATCCCTAATTATTTTTGCATTATGGACCAAATTGTAAATTTTTAAAAGTTTAGGGACTTGGTTGTTAAGCTTGTTTTTGAAGTGTATTGGGTTGAAAAATCGAGTTAAGTGACTTGGATGTTGATTTTGAAGTTTATTCTAACTTTTGGACCATTTTTGTGAATTTTAGAAAATTCAAGGACCATTATGTTAATATTTAAAGTTTGGGTCCTAAAGTGTGAATGGTGAGAATTGTAAGGATTTGGCTTGAAAATGATGTTTGGAGGCTTAAAAGTGTCCTTAGGGACTAAAATGTAAATTTTGGGAAAAGTTGGAAATTTAAAGAATAGTTTAAGAAATATTGGTTCGAATATGGAAATTTTATCGAATCAATTTTTGTAAATAATGGATAGTTATTCATTTACATTCTATTATTTTATATAGATTGAGTATATTCTAACATATACTTTGAAATGGTATTGTTATCCATACTATTCATTATATATAAACAAAAGCATTAAGTAACATATATAATGCATAAATAAGTACGAAATAACCTGTTTAATTTGTTAAAAGATAAAACCGGCCTGCCTTATAATGCTTTTGTTTATATATAATGAATAGTATGTGACATGTATAATTTCTGCGCTTTTATGTTAGAATTTAGTTTTAATGTTATTGTTATCCATAAGTTAATTGAAATTTTGAAATAGCCCTGATTCTTAAGGTAAAATAAATTTTAATTTACTGTAACATTTCCGACTCGTGTTCGCTGTACGAATACGGGAAGAAGGTGTTACATTTTTTATAATTAAAAAAGTTAATTTGTATTAATAAGAAATTAAATTAAAAATGCCTTTTTCCTTTTTTATTAAAGTCTTTCATTTTTCTTTTATTATTACTTTATGTATAAAAGTAGAAAAGATAAAAAGTCTTTAGTTTTCACTTCTCATATAAAAAATGCGATTGAAAGTTAAAACCCTAAAATTCCTAAGGCATTCTCTCATTTGTTGTTCATCGAAGATTGTTGAGAAACTAAAAAGAGTCTCACACTTGAATATCGACTTTATCTCTAACTCGGTCATGACAGGTTCATTTATTTTTCTCCTCAGACCTCACACTTTTTCTGAATTTCTATGCTTATATTAAGCCCTAATAGTATCACTAGATTTTACTTATATTTAGAAAAACAAGGTAAAAATTTTGGCGAGCTTAACGAGCAACGAGTTGAGTCGAGCAAGGAGATTTTTTAACGAGCACAAGTCGAGCAAAATTTTATCAAGTTTAACGAGCAACGAGTCGAGTTGGGCAACGAGATTTTTTAACAAGCACTACTCAACTCGTGATCGACTCGCTCGATAAGCACCCCTAAGTTCGCCGACACTGTTATACAAAATGATCATTGCACGTTATAAAATAACGATAAAGTTTGATAGGTTTGACAACCACTTGTTACAATTCAATAAAGATTCAATGATCATTTTTATAATAGTTTGATAAAGTCTAATATTTTTTTGTATTATTTTAATAAGTTTAATGATTATTACTTTTTTTAACTTTTCAAATTTTTAGTGATTAAAAATATTATTTTAATATTTTAAAATTGATCTTTCTGAATATCAACTAACTAATTTAAATCAAATATTGTAAAATTCTATTATAGTGCAACCCCAAACCTAATTTACTTCACTTAAAGGAATAGTCATTCGTCCCACTAAATTAACAGTATGCCGATAATTATTAGTTTTCTATTTAATATATGTTTGCTCAACTTTTAGTTATTCTTATAGCCTTTATTTTCTTTGGTTTGATCATTGGTATCCGACTCATTGGTCGATTAATTTGGATCGAGTTTTGCAGATATCTAATATAGGACGACCCTCCCAACACAATTTTTTCCTTCACAAAGCCATAATTTAAGGGATTTAACGTCTCATTCCGCTAGATCAACTGGTTGCTGATAATTTTGGGTTTATCTTTAAACTTCTTTAAATTCGTTTTTAGTATTATTTGCCTCTCTTTTTAATTCAAAATGTACATATTTTTTGTTGCAGTCTTATATAGTGTACTTGGGATCACAGACTCATGTTCTAAATCCCACATCGGTTGATCTCGATTATGTCACGAATTATCATTATTAATTGCAGGGTTCATCTGTGGGAAGGTATGAAATTTCATGCTAACAAACAGTCTCCAAACTTCAATTTAATGCATTTGTCAATTGTAATTCCCTATATATATATATATATGTCTGTTTGCAGCACTGAAATAGCTGGAGAGAAAATATTCTACTCGTATATTCGAAACATCAATGGCTTTGCTGCTGTCCTTGATGAGAAAGAAGTTCAATTTCATGCCATATACAAACATACATACATCCATGCATGCATTTATATATGTTTTGGTCTGTTTTTGTAATGTATGCATGTTTGGTTTTTGATTAAATACGGAACATCCGAAAGTAGCGTTGAACGAAGGAAGAAAGTTGCAGACGTCATGGCTGGATTTGTCTGGATTTGATGCTGCAATAAGTGATGGTGTTGATGAGCTTTCCATGTCGTTGTATGGCGATCCATCTGAATTCTTCGAAGACGGGAAATTCTGGACCAAGTCCAGGCAGTGTATCGAATGTCTTACCATGGATGTTCACTGTTGGTGCTAGCATACTCGATAGGGAGAGTTCGTAAGTTATGTCTAGCTAGGCAACACGAAGCAAATCGAGGTATTCTCTGAATTCATCGTCTAGGACTTCCTATCCGTTGATCAATGGCGAAAAGACAAAATGGCCGGTGCATTAGTGGAATATGCGTACGATTCACTCGCACACTACTCCATATTTGTAGTTCTACATCATTGAATTGTTACGAAATAAGTCGCATTCAGTTCGCTTGTATATATTGTGTTCTGTGTGGTATCCTGTGTCAGCCTGGATCAATTGAACCCCAAAAGGCCAAGAGGAAGATTTTAGTTTGTTGTCGAGGAAGCAACACAAGAACAGACAAAGGAAAGCAGGCTCTTCTTGCAGGTGCAGTCGGAATGATTTTGGCAAACGATGAGACAAGCAGTCACGAACTTCTAGCAGATCTGCACTTTCTGCCAGTAGAACACATAAATTTCACTGATGGTAGAACTTTGTTTGCGTATATCAACTCATCCAAGTACCCCACAGTACTCCCGTGGAGACGAAAACAGGTTTAAAGCCAGCTCCGTCTATGGCTTCTTTCTCTTCTAGGCGACCCAAAATGTTCGAGCCATCGATCCTCGAGGTTAGTTTTCAACAATGAACAATCTACCCTTCGGTTTAGCATGTAATGTTGTCTGACTTTATCAAGTATTGTTTCAGCCCGATATGACTGCCAAGAGTGAAAATCATTGCTGCTTTCGCTGAATCAATCGGGCCAAACGAAGATGAATCCGACAGGCATAGGACACTTTTTGGTTTACAATCTAGAAATTCCATGTCTTGTCCTCATGTTTCCAGTATCGTGGCATTCTCAGGAGCCTACACCCCGATTGGAGTCCGGCAACTATAAAATCCGCGGTCATGGTCACTGGTATAACCCCTCCTTAACATCATCTTTCTTTCGAACCGGTTCATTTGTTCAAATCCCCTAATACATGTTCTTCTTATCATGTTTCAACTCCAATTCCATTTTGCATCAAGAGCAAGAGACGATTCCGAAAAGTCGGTGGTTGATTCGAGGCACATGAGACCGAACAACGCAATGGATCCTGGTCTTGGTTACGACTTAATAGTTGGAGATTACTTGACCTTCTTGTGTGCCCGAGGCTACAATCAAACCACCATAAGACAATTTTCGGGCAAGATGATTCTTTGTCCGAAGTCATATCATAACAGACTTAAACTGCCCTTCCATTGCAGTTCCTGAGCTCATCGGCTCATTGACGGTTAGCAGGACGGATAAGAATGTCGGTCCACCAAGGTCGACATATAAAGCGCGTGGTCAGATCACCGACCTGAAGTACGGTTTCGGTTAATCCTTCGACGTTAACATTTGAAGAAGAGTGGCGAAGAGAAGAGAATTGAAGTGACAATTAAGTCAAATAGTAATGTAGAAACACAAATACACAAGGTGATGTGTCCTATTGTGGTGTGGCATTAAAAGAGTTCTCTTTAGTTTGGGGGGTGAAATTGATCATTCTTATTATTATCGTTCCGTTCTTTAGAAATATGTATTTTACGAAAACTCGGTCTCAAGTCTCAACTCAATAAAATAGAAGAAGAAAATATGGTCCAATCATCTCCCAGTCCATGTATATTTTACACATTTGAAATTTAATCCCTCAAAATTTTAATATTATTACTTTTATTAAGTTTGTGTAAAACATGGGTAGAATCTCTCCGGATTTATTACGGTTTAAATTAAAATATATTATGATTTTTGGTCCTATCAAACTTTGTAATATTTTATTTAAATTATAATTTTAGACGTATTAAGTGATCTTTCGACTCTTTTTGGAGAAGTATGTAAAGTGTTGTCCGTCGAAAAGTGAATTAAATCTCGAACAATTAGTATTGTCCTACGAAATGTCTTTCGAATTTTGACGAGAATTAAAAGGGTTCACAAGTCCAAAAACATTTTTAATACCCGAAAAAAATAAACGACCGACTGTTTAATAGATGACACTTCACAAATTTCTCTAAAACGAGTTTGAAAATTAACAAAATATGTTGTTTGTGATTACATATATAAATCATATACTGATGGCAAAAACAAAAAGTTTTCACAAGAATATTAATTTTAGGGTTTAAGAATTTAATTTAATTTTTAGTATTTATGCTTTAATTTTAGATGTTTAGAATTAAAAAATATAATGAAAATTTAAGATTTAAATTTTAGGATTTATATGTTAGAATCTAGGATTTAGAAGAATATGTTAAGAATTTAGATTTTAACCTATAAATATTATATTATAACCTTAAACTTTAGATTATAACTATAGTCTTTAAATTTCAAATCTCAAAACTAAACCCATAAATTTTAAATTTTAAATTAAATATTTAAATCTTAAAATTATGACGCTTCCATCGTTAGCACATAAAATAATTACTGTAATATATGTACTCCCCTAAATCAGCTCACTTGATTAAAAGAACAGATCAAAAAGAGAACAACCCAGATCCAAAATCTCGAAACTAGATATCTGGATTTCTTCACCAATTTTCTCTCTTTCTTTCTTGGATTTTCATTCTTTCTAGTTATACCCAAAAGAAGGGAAAAAAGTATTGAATTTGGTCTTTTTTGAAGTTAGAAAGCCCCAAAGGCCCAAATTTTCTTCTTAACTTTCCAATTTTCCAAGTCACCCCCATCAATCAGATTTCTTCTTCTTCCAGTGCTGTTCCTCTCAGAAAAAAATTCTTTCTTTTTCACTCAGATCCTTCATTTCTGCAACAAGAAACAAATACCTGATTCTTATTTTCTTGTAAAAATATTCATACAAACCCCAAAAATCCTTTGATTTTTCCTTTCTCTTCGTCTTCCATGTGAGATGGCTTCGACAGGGAACCCAAATCAAGCCATCCCATTTGATGTGCAGAGTTTCATCAAACCCATAGTTTCCAACCCGTCGAATTCAAACCCTCAGCCGCAAAATCCTTCGCCGTCGCCGTTTCCTTCACCGTCTCCTCCATTCTTTCACCCACAGTATCACCAATTCTACATGCCACCGTCGTCCCCAACCCATTCTAATTACCAAGATGCCAAATCCGTTTCCTTCCCTTCCCCTCCTCTTAGCCCTTACAATGCCGGCAACCAAATTCTCGCCCTTATCAACTCGTCTCCTCGAAACCCTGATTTCCCACCTCCGAATCAGCCACCCAAGCTGCAGCCACCGTCTTACGCTCAGTTTTTGGGGTCTGGGGGTCCCAATGTGGGGCCTTCGAGGGTGCTGAGCTGTAAATTGCCTAGAGGAAGGCGGTTATCGGGCGCTCAGGTGGCCTACGATATCATACGAGGCTTTCCGGCGAGGTTCAGCCTCCGATAACCAAGTATGGGTCTGATCCTCAGCTGGTGCTGGGAAGGCAGATTGCTGTTAATAAGTCTTATATTTGTTATGGTTTGAAAGGAGGCAGTATTAGGATTCTTAATTTAAACACTGCATTGAGGTCTCTGTTTCGCGGGCACACGCAGGTTTATCACTTTAACTTTATTAACTCTTCATTTTTCTAGTTGTATATTGGATTGAAATGAATGTCTTTGTAGAATATAGTTTAGAGCTTCATGGTATTAATGTGCTTGAATACAAACTTGGAATTTTTATGATAAATGGTGAAATAAATGTGCATTTTGAGTTCTGGAATGTCAAGCTTTGGGTGCATAAGTACTGTTTTTGGATGATTATGATTGTCTATTTGTCAAACTGATAGTCTTATGTTCTCTCAGAGGATCACAGACATGACTTTCTTTGCTGAGGATGTTCATCTTTTGGCTAGGTATTTGTCTTTCTTTAATCAGTAATTTCACTTCTTTTGTATTCTCCTTTTGATTCTTTGTAATACATTTTTCTGCAGTGTGAGTCTAGAGGGAAGGGTATTTGTTTGGAAGATATCTGAAGGTCCAGATGAGGAAGATAAGCCACAGATTACAGGGAAGATAGTTATTGCTGTTCAGATATTAGGCGATGAGGAATATGTACATCCGTGTGTTTGTTGGCACCGGCACAAACAAGTAATGCAGCTTTTTTAATGGTCATCCATATTTAGAGGGTTATTATTACTTTTTTTTTTCTCTCTGTTGCCAATGGTATCACAATCTCATTTTTCAGGAAGTTTTGGTGGCTGCGATTGGAAAACACATTCTGAGAATCGATACTATGAAAGTTGGGAAGAATGAAGTCTACTCAACTGATGCACCTTCACCTCTCCAATGTCCTATTGACAAGTTGATCGATGGGATTCAGTTGGTTGGTAAACATGATGGAGAAGTTACTGATGTTTCAATATGGAGAAGTTACTGATGTTTCAATGTGTCAATGGATGATTACCCGTTTAGTTTCTGCTTCTACAGATGGAACGGTTTGTATTTCTTGTCATTTTGTTATATTGATTTGTTGATATCTATGTGGTCTCTCCCTCTCTCTGTGTTCCGTTGTGGTGTAGTCATGGAACTATCTTGGTTTCTTGTTGTTTAGTGCTGGAATTTTATGTTGAATACCTGGATAACTGTGGTTATGTCAAGGATTCTGTACTTACAAGCTTATGTTATGCAACAGATAAAGATATGGGATGACCTCAAGGCAGTGCCACTAACAGTGTTGAGACCACATGATGGCCGACCTGTTTATTCAGCTACATTCTTAACTGCACCTCACCGACCTGATCAATTCATACTCATAACAGGGGTAATGATTTCCATGTTCTTTTGTGTGCGTGTGTGTGTGTCTGCAACTCTGCATCATGTTTCTGCCTATTGTTACTCACCGACTTGTTCATATAAAGTTCATAGTTGTTCATATTCTTATGATCTGGTTGATATTGCATAGAAGTATGTGCATTTTACCTTTTGACTCCAGTCTGTTTTAAATGGAGTTTTTATTTATTTCTTTATTTTGTTACATTTTAAATTTAAGGACTGTGTTTATGGTTTACTTTTCCATGTGAGAATCTTGTTATTCTGACAAATATCCATATATATGATTTTTTATATTATACTTTGATAAAATTTTCCCAGGGGCCCCTAAATCAAGAAATCAAAGTTTGGACTTCAGCAAGTGAAGAGGGTTGGCTACTTCCAAGCAATACTGAAAAATGGACTTGCACCCAGACATTAGACTCGAAGAGCTCTGCTGAAACTCAAATGGAGGACGCTTTCTTCAACCAAGTTGTTGCATTATCTCAAGCTGGCCTTTTCTTACTTGCAAATGCTAAGAGAAATGCTATATATGCTGTACACTTAGAATATGGTTCTTGTCCAGCTGCATCACACATGGATTACATAGCCGAGTTCACCGTCACTATGCCCATATTAAGTTTTACTGGGACAAGTGATCCTCCTGATGAACATATTGTTAAAATATATTGTGTTCAGACACAGGCTATCCAACAGTATGCTTTGGAATTATGCCAGTGCATCCCACCGGCACTGGAAAATATTGGCTTAGAGAAGTCAGATTCAAGCGTTTCACGTGATGCTGCCAACACTGAACGCTATGATTCTTTTGATCCATCTGGTAACAAACCTTCTGAGTTACCACTTTATAATTCAGTTCCTAAACCAAGTAAAGGAGTAAATAGCTCTGAAAATTTAAGTACAACGAGGTATCCTTCAAGCCCGCATTCTACCACTGACGCAAACGCTGCACTAGAGTTGAATACTTCTAATATTGATCCTAAATCGGCTTCTGCTTTGGCATCAACAGCAAGTGATGCTGATATCGGTTGCGTTGCATCACCTCCAGCACTTCCTCCTAGTCCTAGGTTGTCTAGGAAGCACTCTGGTTTTCATAACCATGAGCAAACTTCCCAGCTTGGTGACCATGTTGGAAACCAACTGGCTGTGGATTTTGCAGTTGACAGACAAATGGACACTGTTTGATCAAATTTGTCTGGTATGCATTCATCAGAAGACGGTTCAAGGAATGATGACAAGAAAATAATATCAGATGAGAAATCTAGTGCATATAATCCACCTATCATTTTCAAGCATCCAACTCATCTTGTGACCCCTTCTGAGATATTGATGGCTGCAACATCTTCTGAAACTACTAATGTCAATGAGGGAAAGAGTGAGGGTGAGGTGCATATTCAAGATGTTGTTGTCAATAGTGATGCACGCAATGCTGAGTTGGAGGTAAAAGTGGCGGGTGAAACAAGATCATCTCAGAACAATGAGTTTGGTTCCCATGGAGGCTCCCAAAATCGGAATTTCGAAAATAGGGAGAAATTCTTTTGCTCTCAGGCTTCAGATCTTGGTCTTCAGATGTGGAGGGAGAGCTCTGCAATGTCAAGGGATGCTTACGTTGCTGATGAATCTCAGCAAGCAGATGGTATTGGTGCATCAGGGTCGCATGTGAAGCCTAATGTTGGTGAGGAAGAAAACGATGATTCCAGAAAAGATCTCTCTGGAAAGGTTTCGGAATCAGCCATGCCTTCTACACATCAACAATCACCAGCACCAGGTGGAAAAGGTAAAAAAAATAAAGGGAAAAGTTCCCAGGCATCTGCTCACTCTTCTCCTTCTTCAAGTGCTTTTAATTCTATAGATTCTTCCACTGAACCAGGAGCTAATTCCAATCTCCCCTCTGCGGCTGCTGCATATCCTCAAATTGCGGCTATGCAAGAGATGCTTAATCAGGTGATTGCTATAGACAGAAACAAAAAAAAAATGGTTACACCTGTATGCATCTGTGTTGTATGCGCGTTTCTTCTGTGTGTTAATAGTTAAATTTGCTGGGAATGGTTTAGGTACAAGAAAGTACTATCCTTGAGTATCCTCAAATAGTCTTTAAAGTTTTCAGCTGGGTTTATAATCATTGATCTTACCATGATTTTGGATAAAAATCAAGCCAGGTTCCTGTATTCATTTATATAAAAGTTCACATAGTTAACTCCATATGATTATCACATTTTCACATATTGTCCCATATATGTATTTTGCCTAGCATTGCGTTATCTTGATTTTCTAAATTAATGTGGTTTAAAGCTTTTTGCTGCACCATATATGGTGTCTTGACCGTGATTTCAATCATTTTGCAGCTAATTACTACACAAAAGGAAATGCAGAAACAAATGTCAAATATTGTGAACGCCCAGGTTACAAAAGAAGGCAAAAGGATTGAGGTTGCTCTTGGGAGGAGCATTGAGAAAGCCCTTAAGGCCAACACTGATGCCCTATGGGCTCTTTTCCAAGAAGAGAATGCAAAAAATGAGAAGCTGCTACGAGAACATACACAGCAGATAACGAGCCTGATCACCAATTTTATGAACAAGGATTTGGCAGTAATGTTGGACAAAGTAATCAAGAAGGAGTTAACTGGAGTTGGACCAGCTGTAGTTCGTGCCATTACTCCAGCAATAGAGAAAACTGTAACTTCAGCAATCAATGAGTCTTTCCAGGTTAGACTTCTGAAAATCTAGTTCTTTTCCTAAAAAGCTGTCTTAGTGGGATCTAACAAGTGCTTTCCATGACAGAGAGGGGTCGGGGATAAAGCAGTGAGTCAACTAGAAAAATCTGTTAATTCAAAACTAGAAGCTATAGTTGCCAGACAAATTCAAGCACAGTTTCAAACTTCTGGCCAAGCTCTCCAGGTATGCAAACGATCACTACATTTTGGTGATAGCTCAAGAAGCATATTTCCGTTCTCTTGTTATAAGATCAAATTATTGTCATTGTGCATGTTCCAGGCAATTTCTGGTTATTAATTTATCATCGATTTTTCTCATTGTAGGAGGCTTTGAGGACTAGTGTGGAAGCTTTAGTGGTCCCTGCCTTTGAGATTTCATGCAAAGCCTTGTTTGAGCAAGTAGATGCTGCATTTCAGAAAGGGATGGTTGAGCATAGGAATGCTGCTCAGCAGCAGTTAGACTCTGCAAATTCTTCTTTGGCAATTACATTAAGGGTATATTTCCGGTGTCTTATTTACTTACTATTTCACTCAAAGACTGGTAATTCATGTTCTTTTTCCAAGATTTATGACATTTCGTGCATTAGATGCTGAAACTAAGAACTATAGTTGGTGTGTGATGGTATTTTTTTGGCTATTTGAGGTATAATAATTTTCATTAGAGCATTGCAATACTATTTGTTGCTATAGAGCTCTTGTTCGATATGTGTTTTTTTGAAAGTATTGTTGTTTCATATTTTCCTTTGTAATCTCTCCTAATTGCAGGACACCATAAATTCTGTGTCATCGATTACTAAAACCTTGAGTGGGGAATTTGCTGAAGGACAAAGGAAAATATTAGCCCTTGCAGCTGCTGGAGCTAACTCAAATGCTGCAACTTCGTTGGCGTCTCAACTCAGCAATGGACCTTTAGGCGCTCTACATGACAAGGTAAGTTTGTTTTGCCCATTTTCTTTGGTTTCACTGCGAGAAACGAATTCTCCATTAAATGTTAATCGCCAACGTCAAATCTAGCTGTTAAGTATGACTTCTTAAATGAATTTCTATCCATGCCGTGCCTCAGGTTGTTGTGCCCATGGATCCAACGAAAGAGCTATCAAAATTATTATCTGAAGGCAAATACGAAGAAGCTTTCACAATTGCCCTGCAAAGAAGTGTCCTCTCTATTGTTGCTTGGGTATGTTCACAGGTAAGATGATATGGAGTCTAAGGTGTCTCGAAATTTCACTTGAAATTCTGGTTAAAGTCTTTGCATTATAAAAAACCATTCGTTTGCCTTCATACTAGGTTGATCTGCGTACGATTCTGTCGACCAATCCTTTTCCCTTGAGCCAAGGAGTCCTGCTCTCCCTCCTGCAGCAGTTGGCATGTGACATCAACAAGGACACACCACGGAAACTCGCATGGATGGTAGACGTGGCCACGGCTATCAACCCGGGCGACCAAATGATTGCAATGCACGTGCGCCCAATCTTTCAGGAAGTCTACAAGAGAGTGCACGAATTAAGTAGCTCGCCATTGCTTACAGGTACCGAACACGCGAGCATCCGCGCTCTCATTTACGTCATCAACTATGTTCTAATGACATGTAAATGATGACGAAAAACAGGATGAACAAGTTTCTGATTGTTTTCATGCAAGGAGTAAAGGACCCTCTTGATTTGCTGTTAACATTACAGGACATATGGGGTCCTGTTTTTGTTTGTTATCCATAGATGTTTTGAACTGTACGAATTAAAGAAGTATTTCTCAGCAAAAAATAAGGAAAAACGAAATGGTCGATGTCAATCAATACCGGAGGCAGAGGCGGCGGCAGCAGTGTTTTTCATCACCATCACCGTCGAGACGCTGTCGCCTCCAACCCAACAAATGAAGTTATAAAATTTAGAAATTAAAAATATAAATTTAAAAAGATTCAACAGTTGAAAAAAGTTATATTTCCAAAAAAAATTGACAAATCAAAAATAGGGTTATTATTCCATGTACAAGTGTATGTGAAAATTTATACAAGTGCCTATGTTTTAAGGTTTAGAGATTTTGTTTAGGGTTTAAGTGTAGTAGTTTTGAATTTAGGGGTTATTAATAGAATTTTGAGTTTAGGGTTAAAATTTAAGATTTATAGGTTAAAATTTAAACCCCTAATTATATTATCTTAAATCCTAATCTTTAAATTTCAACTCTAAACCTTAAATTTTAATTTTAAACCCTAAATTCTAAACCCATAAACTCTAAATTCCAAACTAAAAATCTTAAAATTTAGAATTAAAATGTTTGTGAAAAGAAAAAGTTTCAACCTTCTGTATGTAGAATAATTGACAAATTTAAAATGTGTAGTTATATAGCATCAGTCGTTCTTTTTTTATAAGACTATCAAGAGTTCATAGTTTTTATTTTACTATTACATCAACAAATTTAATAGAAGAATTTTAATGTCATTATTTCAAGCAGGAGGATTAAATAACAAATATATAGAGTCCATTGGTGCCCTTGGAACGAACTTTGTAACGTTAAAATATGATGGTGGATTAGGCTTCGGGGACTAATATTGCCCTCTTAGCTAAACAAATCCAAACTCGCTTACTGAGGGCAAAATACGTCTCTTCTTCTACCTTCCAGCAGGCTTCATTAGGCTCATCTCCCTCGCTTATATGGCGTAGTATTTGGAGCTCAAAGGGATTGCTTGAGAAGGTTTATTGGTTCTGGGAGGTATATGAAGTGACTGTTGGCTACCCAAGAGTTGCACACCTTGAGAGGGTTTCGGACCTTATTTCGCCTGCTTCTAACAGATAGAATATAGGACTAATCCGCTCATCTTTCGATCCTGTTGAATCATAAAGATTACCCTTCTGAGATTTTCGCAAGTAGATGTTTTGGTTTTTAAGGGTGAAGGCTCCTCGGGGGGTTCGCAGAGGATACAAATTTCTGGTTAATCCGAATTCTGTCACAGGAAGTTCAGATAACCCGTACAACATTTTATGGCAGATTTCTTGTGGTGAAAATTTCACTATGAAAAATAACTAGAAACGACTGACTGGTTGCTTTTCCTCTTGTATTTTTAGCTTCATCGGCCTCAAGGGAAATCGTGATGCACATGCTATGGCTTATGAAGGTTTACGGTGTTCCTCCGATTATCCTATGCCATACTTGTTCTGTTTTATTGAGTTATTTGGTTTTGGCTGCAGATGTGGTCTCCCTCTGCTCAATCCATGTTGGATTCAACGGAGGAAGTTTTTTTTTTTACCTCTTCTTTTGCGTTTTTGGCTTGTTTATTAACTCTGTGTTCTACTGTTTCCTTTCTTCTTTAACCGACTAGTAATCAAAAAAATATATAAAGAGTACAAGTAGTGTTTTAATGTAGTGGATTTAAGCTGTAGTTTGTTTCTCATCTGAAGTTGGCAACTGGTTGTTTCCAGATACACAACTTTTCTGTTTGAATAATATCACCAACAATAGGCAACGATGTAGAATGAAGAACAAGGTCAGATCGTACATTTTTCATACACGGGCGGTGAAAGCTTTTTAAAAGTTTTAATTTTAGAATTTAAGATTCGATTTAAGGTTTATAGTTTATATATTTATGTCTATGGTTTAAAATTTAAGGGTTGTTAGAATTTAAAGTGTAGGGTCTAGATATTAAAATATACTCTAAACCCTAAATTAAATACTTAAACTCTAAAATTAAAGCACTTGTGAAAATTATTAGTTTTCTGAGGGCCATTCTCCAACTCAATTTTTTTTTTACCTTGGTGATGTAGAATTTTTTATAAAAAATGGGTTATTTACATATTTGCCCCCCCCAAACCTAAATCCCAGTTTCCACCACCGCGTATGTAATATAAAGCCTATTTAATTTGCTGTTTTTTCTTTAGAATAATGCTGCATGTATACAGGCCATGTTGATGTTCCACTGGCAAGAAACAATCATGGCTGGAGGACTCTTTCTTATTGCCGTTCTTTGTGAGGGTTAGCAGATGCTTGTGAATTCGGAATTGGATTTGTAGAGGCAACTCGGCACAATCTTTATGCAGGGAAAAAGCCCTGCATTGGTCGCAACTGTAAAACGGCACCTGAAGTAACCGCTTCGGCCTCATACAGCCGTGGCAAATGTTATCACCATTGATGAATAGGCATGTTTGATTTCCGAAGCTGTTTCGGCAGAGATCAAATTCTTACAATCCATCGGCACATCTCCGCGGTCTTGAGTAATTGTATCGATCACACATTTCACATGAACAGCATAAAAGCATAGAAAAGAACTACGGCAGTAGTAAGCCCGATACTGTGGATCCATTCTTTTGTTACAAATACGGCACTCTCCGGCCATCCTTCCAATATCGTAATCGATCAAAAGAATCTGTTTTGATTCTATATAGACAGAAGGCGACAGTCGAAACAGAGAAATCGGGTGCTGATGTCCATACGTGGAGAATGTATCTAATTCATGTACCAATTATATATTTAAGCCTACCTGAAATAAAAAAAAAATGATTTGAATGAATGATTTATTTGGTTAAATCGAGAATTAATGGTAAATTTAATATGATGTCCTTTTTTATAATTAATGAAATTTACACTTTTGATTTATGCTAAATGCATATTATGTGTTAGTTATTAATTATGGGTAAGTATATAAATGGTCACTAAACTATCTCTAAAAATACAAAATGGTCATCAAATTTTTAAATATTACATAATGGACATTAAGCTTTAGTTTTTGTTATAAAATGGTCACTGGGCCGTTAACTGTAATTAATTGGGTGACGTGACAGTTATAGAAATTTGAATAATGTAACATTTAACACATTTAATCAATTCATTCCTAATTTAACCCTCATTATTGATGTCTAAATTGACTGAATGTGTAAATATTGAGGATTAAATATGTTATTATACAAATTTTCATAACTGTCACGTCTACCAGTTAACGGTCTAGTGACCATTTTGTAATAAAAACTAAAGTTTAATGACTATTATGTAATTTTGAAAGTTTGGTGACTATTTTGTATTTTTAGGGATAGTTTAGTGACCATTTGTGTACTTTATCCTTATTATTTTATATTAAAGAAATATTCAAAATGTTTCAAAAAATGTAAAATAAATAATTAATGTAAAAGAAGGATTGAATTGAGAAAACCTAAACTACAAAAGGACATAAACTGAATTAACCCTTAAATCGAACATGTCTTGGGTGTTCGAGCATTCCATCTCACACATGACATGACAAACCTTTTTAACAATGTTCCAAGCAAACCAGAGTTTGCATCTTCTTCCATCATGTTTGTAGCTAAATCCATGGTGGTTGACCGGTAGGCGCCGCAGCGCAATCAAGATTTTATGTTAGAAATACGAACTTTTATACTTATTAAATTATATGAAAATTAGAAAATTTTAGGAGTATGAAATTAGACTATCAATATAAAATACAAAAAATATATTTAAAATATATGAGAATCTAAAATTTTTGAGGGGTGTCACTTTCTCATAGCACCCCTCAGCCCTCAGTTCATCTCTAATTATATGAAAACTAAAATATATTTAAAATATATGAGAATTTCCGCAACCATCACAAGTTCATGTCTATAGATTGGATCCGACAGCCGTTTATCGCATCCGAAGCAGAAGACATGGACATCATTTTGGTGCTTTCCGAAATTTATTCTTTCCGTAAATTTGTTGCTCTTGCAGCATGCATCTCTAAGCCTTGATGGGAAACTTCTAACAATTGTCGGAGATAACCCTGATGGTATGTCGACGGACTCGGATACACATCCGATGGTAAGTCCATGACAATATGAATCCTTCAACTATAAAAAGTTACAAAATAATTTTATAGATTTTTATAGTAAAAATATTCAACAAAAATACAATATAGTCAATGAACTATTTATGTACTTTACCCTAATTTTAACATCCGAATCGACAATGTGAATAATCGTCCTTGATCCTATACGTATACCATGTGTATAGTCGGTTACCACCCCCACAGAACCAGGCCCATACACACACCTTTACAACATCACTATCAGCCCACTCCATGGCTGAGGATGGCGAAGGGCAACTCAACAATTACTGAGTTGGTTTGGTTCCAGAAACATTTTCCAAAAGTTGGTTTAATAATGTTGTACTTATTTCCCTTGTGAACCGGTGTAGCACAATCCGAGCTAAAAAGATTCGGAGGCTAAAGTGCTCGACTCGAGAAGTCGTTTCGCGTCTTCGGATGATGCCAACAGATTGGTAGCTAACAAAACTCCTAAGTTCCAACGTCCAATGTTGAAGTTGCAGTTCAAAATTTGGTACTATCATGATCTAGGTGCAAGTAGAAATGGAGGAGGAAAAGTACTGCATTTCATAATAATTTCAACTTACGTTTTCGAGTCACCGAGAATCGGCAGAATAATAGAAAGAACGAGCAGTGCTGAAATGCTCATTTATATATGAGAAACATAAATGTTTCTTTTTCTTTTTTTCTCAGAACTGAAAAAGAAAATTTTACATCTGCGGTCCAAGAGGCAGCCTACTCATTAGTTGCTGGTATACTGATGTGTTGCTGGATAGATCCAAACCAGGTTCAGACATCGGCTCCATCTTTGCTTCTCCTTTCGGAAACCTGAAACCCATTTCGTTACTCTGGCGTTGGTGAGCCATATATGGATGAATAGGCAGAACCGGAAGCTTCGGTTGACCGGGGTCCAACCCGGCCATTGCCAAATTAGCCACACCTGGTTGATTCATTCCGAAGGAGAAGCAGGGAGAAGGACCCAGTTGTTGCCTTCCGAGTAGGGTGAATGGACCGAATGATGTGGGTCTAACCATGCTGTTGTGAAGTTGTGATGGCTCCGGCCTGTGGGCATGGGTTTGGACGGAAGAAGCCATGGCAGTTGCTGTGTTGGAAGTAGCGGAATTGACATGACTGCTATTACGAGCGGCCGGGACATCATGATTATGCTTTCCTTCGTAGGTAGTAATTACAGATTTAAGGTCATGTGATGCCCTCTCCACATGCTTCCTCACCGTGCAGCCGACACTAGTGCACTTGTAGTAACTCCTGCATTGAAACAATGGCAAATGATTTTCTGCATTACATTTGCAGTCGATAACAGTAAACTGCCATATGAGCGAATAATGATTGAAGGAGAAAAAAAAAACCTTGGATTTGGATTTCCTTTCACTACTTTCTGGCCATACTTGCGCCACCGATATCCATCGTCCAGGATATCCACCTCGCTGGTTGTCTGAACAACAACTCTAGGCTCACGAATAGCTCGTGAGGCTCCACTCATTTCTGTTGCATAAGCTTCGATTTTCCTGGTATAAAACAAGAAAACATTCACATAGTGATCTCAATAGCAACATTATTCAAACAGTTCTTAAGATGTAAACCTTCTCTTTGACTCAGATTCATCTCCTTCACCGTCGTAACCTAATGAGACACTGCCATGTGTGCCCCGATCATCTTCATCATTAGAGAAGGTAGATGAGACGTCTACTGCATCACCGGATTCAATGTGAGTAGTATTTGGGGCCTGTCCATTGCCATTCTCGGGAGATATCGTTGCAGACGATGTCATCTCAATGTGGTCATGTGTCCAATCCTGAGGAGCAGCAACCGTTCCTTTCTGTGCAGTTGCCCAAACATGATCACCATCCGTACCATTCTGAAGGCCAGTTTGTTCAGGGAGTTCAAGTTGCATGTCACTTGGTAGGTTGGACGATCCAATGGATGATCTGCGGTTGGGTGGAGGCTTGGGATGGTTATGAGCTCCCTTGTATATGATCTCCGTTATGTGACCTTCATGCGAACGTTCCACTTTCTTCTTAACTTGACAAGTTGGATGTGTGCACTTATAATAACTACGAGGATACTCACTTCCTTTTACTTGTTTTTGTCCATATTTTCTCCAATTATATCCATCCTCGGATGGCGCACCACCAACACCTCCGGCCTCTCCACTAACTCTTTGATCTCCTTCATCCTGTGGCTCATCAAGAGGCAGTGAATGTTCAACACTCCCACCAACAGGATCAAAGACCCTTTGATCTGCTGAGTTATTACTCCCAGTATCCTTTTCCGTTGATGATCGAGAGAAATCTGCCTGAAGGCTGAACATGTTGCTGCTTTGTGGGTGGAGTTTCCTCGGGTCTACACTTTGAGATGGATGAGAACGCACAGACTGAACTGAAGCTTCAGTATTAGGAAAGGACTGCTGAGGAAGACTGCCCGGATTAACCTGCATTCAGAAGGAAAATTCAATAATACTCACTCCGTTCCAATTTCAATAGAAGTGGGAACGAATGTGAATAACATTGTGCATTCCGAAGAAAGACCATTTTATTCCACAGCATACTTACTTTACTCATTGCACCAAGGAAAAAAGACGAATTCGGTTCCGTGGCAGGCTTGAATGCAAATGACGCATTGAAGTCTTCAAAATAGTTATCTTCACTTTGATCATGAGACTCGGGGTTGCAGCTCCTATCATTAACATTAGGAATGAAAGGGAATTTTCCAGTAGTTGGGGATGGCTGTGCCTGCAGCAATAAATGAGATATTCATATGAAACATAACTGCAATAAACAAAAGAAAGAACATAGAACATTCGAGATAGATTTTCTGGTTGCAAATGCCTTCAATGTTAATTAAATCCAAACAGACCAGGACAATGGTCGTTTTATCATATTTGTTCCGGAAAGCAAGAATTATAATGGTACTAAAACTTTCAAGTTAAGCAAACTTACCATCAAATTTGAAACAAAAACAGGAGATTCTAACAACGTTGTAGGGCTGAGACCAGGAGGTATTGTCAAGTAAGGAGAACGAATGTCAGGGTTAAGTGAAGGATCGGCAGGCCTGATGCTTTCAGTATTCAATCTCGGAGCATTAAATCCAGCTCTGGCTGCCATCCGTTCCACCAGACCTCCCCGTGAGCTCGATTTTTGCTGAAACATTGACTCCGATCCATTCGATGGTTCACCACCATGGTGAACACCCTTTTTGTCACTATTCTCAGCTGTCATCATCTGTCGAGATCCCAGAGAGAGTCCCTCCGTTTTATTTTCTGCAGGAGCTTTAGAGGCTGGTTTAGTGCCAACATCATCACCTAACATAGCTGTGAAATAAGTCCTCGGATTCGGGTAGGAAGTATCCAATCTCCGATAATAGAAACATTATCATCAATACCAGGCATGATAATTCCTTGCCTTGGCTCAAAGTCGATCCGTTTCGGAATGCAAACGATTGAATTCCTGAAAGATCAACAAAAAAGACAAATATATGATGAAGGACAACAGGAAATATCTTTCGAGAGCAAAACCGCTGTAGTTTGCTCCTGAATCAATAGCAGAGATGTAACCCTTGAACGAAAGCGAAATTAACTAAAAATTAGAATCTTCCAATTCAGGGAGGGGGGGTTCTTTTGCCTGCAATAGTAAAAGGAAGATGAAAGTGAAAGCTTCACATTCACTCCTTAACTTCCCCAAAGTGAATTAAGGAATATATATTATGTGATTATTATGCCTATGCCTTTAAACCTTTCTCAAACCAAACCAAAAGGAAAATTTATAGAAAAAAGAAAAAAAAATGGAAATGGCTCCATTTTTGTTCATGTTTTTACCCTTTTTTTTTTTTTTTTTTTAACATAAGAACCCTAAATTAGGCAAACAAAAAACTCCAAATTTGATGAACATATCTTAAAGTAAAAGTAATCAAAATCAAAATCAAACTCATTTCTTTGAATGTTGTTCCCCACAAAGATCTAATGATAGAGGACTTTGAATCATACCAAGTTTAAGATTAAAACAAAAACAAAAAAAATAGCATCAAAAGTTGGTAAGATTTGAAGCAAAAACATGGATCATAAACAATTCCAAACACAAAATTTAGGTTCAAAATCTGCAGAAAAGGCTATGACATGATGACATTATTTAAACAAACAAACAAAAAGGGAGATTAAAGCTGATAAGAGGGAAAGAGAGAAAAATCATTACCTGATTGATTAAAGAGTCAAAGCTAATGAAGACAGAGTCATGATGAGCAGCAAGAACAAAATCCCAAATCTTGAATCAGCTTTTTCATGAGAATTTGAAAAGAAACAAAGGGTGTTAAAGAAAAAAAACGTTTCTTTAGTTTGTGCTGGTTTTTCTGGGGGAAAGAAAGAAAATTTGGGTTCAAAATCTGCAATGAAAAAAAAATATTTTCTTGTAGTGAAAATGAAGAGGAAAAAAGGAGATGATATTGGCAATGGTGGTGGACCAGTAAAAAATTGGAATCTTTGAAGAAAAGGGAAGTTAATTAATCAAATTTAATTAAAAATTAATTAATTAATTCAAAGAACAGACAACAATGAAGGAACAAAGTTGGGATTTTTTAATATTTTTTAATTACTTTTTTACAATTTTAATTAATTAGAATTAGTTTGTAATAATGCTTGTTTTTGGAAGCGGTGGGGGATAAAGGTTGTTTTTTCAGCTTTGGAAAAGAAGAGAAATTGACTAAAATGGGGCCCGCACCATTTCTCTGTCTCTTTCTCGGCTCCGTTGATTGGGGAGCCAGCTAAGCCAAGCCGGCTGGACGTTGGACTATATGGCTTTTTCAGCTGAGTTGTTGTTGTACTTGTGCCTTAATTAGAGAATAATTTTGTTTTAATTTTTTGTTTTATTTGATTTAATTATAGATTAATTAAGTGCCTAACACCTGTTAATTGTAGCCTTAGAAGAATGGGAGATGTTATGACGGCTTCTTTGCTGCTGCCACTTGGCAGGTGCCCCTTAACTTTTGCCCTTTCCAAATAATGGCAAACATAAAATAATATAAAAAACAATTAAAATATGTAAAAATAAAAATAAATAATTAGGACATTTGGATTAGCAGGCTAGGTACCCCATTGTCGGAGCTCCCAAGAATGATTTTGCGATATTAATTTAGTTTAGGGTAAAATACATGCTTAATTATTAATTTGGTAATAAATATGTTATTTTTTTAAAATAATAGTTTTGTTATCGAATTAAAATTTTATGACAAATAAGTTATTTTATTGTTAAAATTGAGGACGATTTGCTATAATAATAATTTTAATCTCAAATGTATATATTCTATTAATTTGGTCATGATTGAAAATAATTCGATAATATAACCTTTCATAATTAGCAATTCCAACAACGAAGTGTTTGTTTACTAGCAGGTGACATTAAAGATCATAATACGCATATTTTATTAGTCCGTCAATTGTTCAATAGTAAAGTGATTGTTTTTGTCGAGTTACCGCATTTGTCGATTATCAAGTTTAAGGACTGTAGTATGGAGTACGACAAGTAGTTGGAAGGTGTGGTGTCAAAACTTTTAAATATAAAATGTTAAATTTATTGATTTATTTTAACTGTGACTAAGTTGATAGAATGTGTAAGTTGTGAGACAAACAATTAATATACCAGATCATATTTCAATTTTAATAACGAAGTGGCTTATTTGTCATAATTTTTTAATTAATTGATTAAATTGTTACTTTTTAAAAAATAATTTATTTATTACTAAACATATAATTAAGTGACATGTGACATTAACTATTAATAATAGAGAGACCAACTACTAGTAGATGTAGCGAGATAGGTCGAATATTGACGTTGTGAATGAAGCAAACTGAAGCGAAAAGATCTCTTCAAATGAATATTTGGAATACTCAATTTAAATTAATTAATAAATTAAATATTGATGATTATATAAAAAAAATGAGGTACATCAATAGTCACTAAACTATGAAAAGAGATCAAGTTTCGGCACTAGCCTTTCAAAAATTACAACATGATCATAAAATTTATCAAACTGTTACTAAACAGTCACTAGGTGATATAAAATATTGTTACAATTTATTAATTTTATAACTTTATAACAATTTCATTAAATTTAATAATTATTTTATAACTTTTGATTTTGACCAAAATAATTTTTTCTTCAATTTTTTTCCTCCAATTTAAAATTAAGGGATTTTATCGATACATAAAATAATATTTTTATATATGATTTTAGTATCTTAGTAAAATCATACGTTTTTCATAAAAAAAATATAAAAAAGGACAAAAACGGATGACGATATCTATTATGCATTGATTGATTCTTTCTCCGGCTAAATCACGCGTTTCATTTTTAAATAAATTATTTATTAATAGTGGCATGATATTAAATAAGTTATTTATTAATAGTGATATGATATAAGGGTATGAACTAAATTTTAAATTCATTTTAAAATATTTCAATATAATTTTTAAAGTATCAGTATCATATCAATTTAAGTTATTTTGTTAATATAGTCATTAATTTAATTATTAAATGTCGGTTCAAAATTGAAATGAAATATATTTAAAATATATAGATTAAACTATTCAAAATATATATATATATATATATATATGTATTAAATTATAAATATGTGCACCCTACAACATAGATAGCTTGATCAAACGTGTAAAAGAATAAAGAACTGTCCTAATTTTTAACGGCGTGTTAATCTAAGTTGTTTAAGCGGTAAGTACATGTTACGTTTACAATTTAATACATGTGTTTTTAAAAAAATCAACTTCTAGTTCGAACTTATATTTAAGACATATCCGATACGTAAATAGTAACACAGGGAAAAAAAGTCGAGTTTTGAAATAATTTGTCATAATATAATGAAGAATTAATACAAATCTAACATAAATAAAAACAATACATATAATAATCAATACTTATTCCTATTAAAAAAATAAATACTTATTCTCTCTTTGTTCAATCTAAGTGGCTAAATAATACATAGTAAAGTTAGTTTGTTGCTAACTCGTGTACTAAAACTTGAGGAATAAATTACATTCCTCCCAAACGTAGCAATATTGTTGTTTAATTTGACATGCGATAACCTAATTGATACGTCGTTAAAGACTCGATTAGAACGTATTGAAGTTTGAGATCAATAAAAAATCTAGGTGATAATTTAGGGGTCTGTGATGAAATTAACCCTAAAATAAATTGAAATAAATAAATATAAGAATAAGATAATGATTGGATGGTGATGAATTGTTATCTCTATTATTGTAATTTATTATACTGCATGCTATGCTATGAGAATGGGTTGGGGTTGGGGTTGGGGTTGGGGTTGGGGATGTGATGGGATCCAATTCTAGTCAAATTCTTTATATTAAATTATATTATAAATTGATATATTATAATAAAATGTTGGATTCTTTAAATAAAAATAGAGGGTTGAAAGTGTCATTCTTATAATGAATATTTGTCGTATTCAATTTCGAACAGCTTGTCATGGATTAGATACCATTAGTTACACCAAAAAATATTATATTGTATAAAATACACTAATATCAGCATTCTAAATTCTAAATTATTACGTGGATTAAATTTTAATTCGGTTGGTACTATTATTAAAAAAAAAACTGACACACTGGCTGTGTAAACTACACAAGCCTTTTAGTTTTTGTGCTAATGGTTTTAGTGTTTAAAGTTTAAAGGTTTATGTTTTAGGGTTTAGAACTTAAGGTTGATATTTATAATTCAGGTATAGAGTTTAGAATTTAGTTTTTAAGACTTAGGGATAAGAATTTCGGATTTGAGTTTTATAGTTTAAAATTTCCCCTTTAATTATTAGAAAACATATATGAATATTTATATATTTAGACCTATTAATTTTAATTAATTTTATTTTTTTATTTTTATTGTTAATTACACTTTGTCCTTAAATTGATATCTTGACTCCGTCTCTAATTATCTGTATATAATATATTGTTTATTAAGTTAAGCTTGATGAACATCATAATGAAATAAAATAATGTATAAAAATCGCCAAAATAAACAAGAAGGAGAAGATCCATAGCAGCATGTATCCAGTTTTTTGCTTTGGTTAGATGATTGGTTTTCTATAGTCGAGTTTTTTCGTCTCTGTAAATATTATCGTGTGTATTATTTTTTAAAATTAAATTTAGAGAATTTTTTTAATAATGTACCTAATAATATCTTTTTTCTTTTAAAAAAAGAGAAGACCCAAAATCTGGAGGCATGAGAAATTTGTTTGGATACGGCAATAATACGCCATTATTATGGATTTTGTGAATACATGAATCTATCTTATTATCATATTAATTTCTCAATATGATATTCGATATTTAATTTATTAGTCATCTAATCCAAGTTTAAATACTGTAAATGTTTATTATGGAGTGGTCTTCACAATTCAATTTACTTTATTTACAATAGCATAATTCGAATCTCTAACTCTATTTAATAGATTCAGTATCTCATCTCACTAGACCAATATATATTATTTCTTTTAAATTATTATAATACTTATATAAATTTGCAAAGCCTTGCCTCCATTTCATGCATCTTACCACTAATATAATTTGCATTAATAATACACAAATGAAATGGATAAAGCATTGTTGAAGGTTTATGTATTATATGGTGGAGTGCTTTTTTTCCCTATACTTTTAAAAAGTAAAATTTTGATATACATGCCGTGTAATTTTTATTTTATGTAAGTCGACATATTTGTACTACAAAACCTAAAATTCAGATTTTAAACCCTAAACTCTAAATCATATACCTTAAATTCTAAACACTAATATTAAATTTTAAACCTTAAACTAAACACACGTAACCTCTAAAACTAAAAGACTTGTGTAAACTAAAGTTCATACAACATGTGCGTATCGTATTCTTTTCTTTTAAAAATAAAAATGTAAAAATTTTAACCGTTAAAACAATTATTTTATGATATAAGCTTAATCAAACAACGTAAAATTAATTTAAAATATAATATGATATTTTTAAGTGATGTGATATTTTGATTCGGATTATTGAATTTAACTAGTAAATAAAATATGAAATTGAACCAAATGAAATACAATAATTTGAGTTAAGCTATGATGGATCAAGTGAATGTAACACATCAATTTAAGAATTCTATGTTTTAGCATTTATTTTTCTAACATATAAATTTTATCATTTTAAAAAATACAGAAGATTCATCAATAATCTCTACAACAGGTGGTTAAAAGTTCTCAGTTAACAATTTCCTCTCCTTTTAAGTTGAGTTCTAGGCTCATCAAGAATAAAATTTTCCTTCTCCCTAAATAGAAATTGTTCAAAAAAAATACAGAAGATCATCACACACTCAAAACCCCGTGGAATAATTTCGGGATAATCTAATATTTAGTCTGCAAACTTACTAATTATTCTCAATTTTACTTTTTTCAATGATGTAAAACAATTTCATAATTACACATAATTAATTTTATTAAAAGTTCAATTTCATAAGCTAAGGTGAACAAAACATATTCAAAGGGTCAATTGTCGAAAGTTATCGAATTTAAAAACTATATATTACTTTAATCAATACCCTTACTATTAAATCACATATAAATGTCAATAATATGAGTATTTTTGATACATGTGTTGTGTAAAAAATTACACAAATTTATATATTTATTTTTTAAATACTAAAATTTAAATCTCTATCTCTAAATCTTAAAGTCTAAACTGTAAATTTAAAATTATAAACTATAAGCCTTAAACTAAATCCGTAGTTTAGGGGTGTCCAAAGTTTGGTTTTAACTGAATTAACCGACCAAACTGAAGTTTTTTTGGTTAATCGATCGATTAGTTTTAGGTTTGGTCGGTTAACGGTTAATGATTTTTTAAACTTCAGTTATTGGTTAATTCGGTTCAAAATCGATTATTAATTTATTGAATTATTTAAAAATGATCATTAAACTTTTTAATATTTATCAATAATTTATAACGTGCAATGAATCAAAGACGATTTTGTAATAGTTCGATAAGTTTAATGGTTGTTTTCTAAACTTTTAAAAGTTTAGTGACTAAAAAGACCATTTTAACATAATTTAGTGACTAGTTGTGTAATTTACCCAAAATTTTATAACAAAATTCGGTTAATTTGAAAATTGATAGAATTAACCGAACTTTTTTCGGTTCGGTTAAATTTTTTTGAAATAATTTCGATTCGATTAACGATTAATAAAAAAAATCAATTAATAATTTTATGGTAATTCAATTCGATCAATTAACCGAACCGACCGTTTGAACACATATCGTAGCTACTAAAACAAAGAGTTAAAAGGACTAGGTAACGTGTGTATTTAATATATTTAAATAATATATTTAAATATCTGATCAAAATAATACTTATAGAATTGGGTCAAAAATGAAGTTTGACCGACTTTGTGTCTGTCTTTAACCATCTATTTTGCAGTTTCCGAGGTTTCCTAATTAACAAAGCAAAACCCATGTTTCTGTCAGAGATTTAATAAAGCAATAAAGAATTTTTAAAAAAATAAAGACCTGAATTGTGTCATGTTATTGACCGATTGACTGACTGACTGACTGTATGTGGATCATTACATACGTTGTATAGTTAAAATTTTTAATTTTTATATAATTTATTAATAATTTAAATTCATATTTTTAAATTTTCAATATAATTCGCATTTGATATATTCTCTTGATTTTATCCTTATGTTATCTATTTATAGAAACAATTAATTGAAAATAAATAAATCTTCGATTACAAAAAGGACTCTTTAATACAAATTCCCATTAATCAATAGAATAGACAAGAACAGTAAAATACAAATAGGGAAAATATCAAATATAATTTGTTTACATGGCTTGGTTGATAAACCTAACTCTACGAGACATTACCTAGAAAAATGATCTAAGGTACACTGTTAAAAAAATTATTTTGATTTCACAAATTTTATATATTTTAATATACATAAATATGTTACTTTTAGATTTTGTGAGTTTAGTTTAAGATTTAATGTTTATGTTTTAAATGTAATGGTCCTGGTTGAAAAATAATTTTTAAATTAAAATTAGAGGTTTAAATTATTTTTAGATGTTTAACCAGTCAAATCTATTAATTTAGAAGTTTGATAAATAGAGAATTACAATTCGCTAATCAAATCAACTAATGCTATCAACTATAATTTATCAGCTAATTTAATTCGTTATCCGCTAATTGCCAAATAATAGGGGTGAGCAAAGAAACCGAGAAAATTGAAAAATCGACTCGAACCGGGCTATGCGGTTCAGTTCTGGTTTGCATGTTGAGGTTCGGTTTAAAACTCAAGCTTCTCAATTCGGTTCGGTTTCGGGTTTTCCATATGGAACCTGTTTATTCCATATCAACCCGAATTAAAAAATACATTATGATCCATATCAAATATATTTTAAAGATAGTCTCTTGAAATATTTTGATTTGTTTTTAAGACATTTCCTTGGAATATTTAGATATATTTTTATAATATTAAGTTGATTGAATATTGTGTTTCAAATTAAAATATGTTTTTATAATATTTACTATTCAATAGTTGTTTTACTATGTTGAATATTTGAGTTTAGTTTTAATTAAACAATATATTAGACTACATATTTGTGTTGAGTTGGTGATGTAGAATCATTGAGTGGATATTAATTAAATGAATATTTTTTAGATAGATTATATGCTTTGTAATCATCGTTATTTTTAATTCATTTTTATTTGAAATCTTATATTTGTCAAGAGCTCAAGACATGTGTTTTCTTATTCTTAATGGCAAAATAAATTGATATTGGAGTGTCTAATGATAAATTAAAATAAGTTATGTGTTTTGCTTCTTCTTTTTTAATTAAAAAAACCCGTTAAAACCTCGATTTTCACGGAACCAAACCGCAAAATTCGGTTTTTGGTATTTTATTTTTTTTACCATTCGGTTTTCTTTTTAAAAAACCGCAGACTGCGGTTCGGTTCATATTTTGTTAAAAAACCGAACCGAACCGAACTGAATATACCCCTATCAAATAAGACTAATGTTCATATTTTTGAACTTAGGGTTTAGGGCTAAAAATTCAAATTTTAGATTTTTATAGTTTAAATAAGGATCATATAATTTTGGCTTAATATAAAAATAAGTCCCCAAACTATAAATATTGTTAACTTTAACTGGTTAAACTATTTTTTAGAAAAAATATTTGCATAACGTTTCATTTCGTTAATTTTAGGTGCCTAGTAGTTAACTGCTATTAACTAATTAAAATTTGACATGTGGTATGTTTTAAATTCTAATTTATTTTAATTTTATTTTTAATAGCTTAAAATTTTCAAAAAAATCCTAAAATTCTAAAAAACTCAAATAGTCCTCAAATCCTTAAAATCCCAAACCCCAAATCCTCACCGCAGCCTAATGTCGGATCTACATTCAAAATTGGGGTCAATTGACCCCACTTGATTTGTAGGGTATGAGATTTTTAAGGAGTTGGAGTTTTCAAAGAGTTAGTATAAGATTTTTCATAGAAAATATTAGAATTGACATCACTTGATTTGTTGGGTACGAGGTCAACAATACTTATTATGGTGATATGATAATCCCCGTACCTCATGCTTGAATCTGACCTCATTATAAGAAATATTGGCTTCGCCACTACCAATGTTGTCGCCGGTCGTTGTCGTCGAGCCCACCCTTTCGCTCATCAAATTCAGTTGACCATTTTCTTTGATGTGCCATTGCCAAAATTCGGCGAACAACGTGCCAATCGAACAGTGAACAATGAATGTGAAATCGTCATTAGACTGGCACGTCGTTCGTCGGTTTTTGACGACGGTACATTGAGGAAAATGGTCGGTTGGGTTCGACGATTGAATGGGTGAGCTCGACGACGGCATATATTTTTTCGTATTTTTTCATGCATACTTATAATGTTACGGTTCTAATTAGTTCTAATTTAAACAACTAAAAAATGTGTATTGCGAAACTCATCTAATAAAATTGTAAAATCTTGGGGTGGGCACAACTCATAAAGATTAGAAAAATTAAAATTAATACATAAAAATTAAGAAAATTGAAGTCAAATATATAAATTTAAAAAGTTCAAAGTGAGCTCATGTTACACTAATCTACACATTCATCCGCCGCTACTTCAATGCATCTCTAATAATATTTGTCATACCCGAGAGGGCAATCCTTAACTTCAATACTCCTAAATATGATGTCTCATTTTATAACTTAAAATTTATTCGAGTAGAAGAAAGTGAAAGGCGAAGTCAGTCAGGAATTCAAGCAAGAAATATTGGGTACTTCGACATTGCACTCGGTCCAATCTCTGTCTTGATCGGACTAAGCAAGAAGTTCACGGGGTCGAGTTGCTTATCCTCTCATGCAGCTGTGAAAGGCCTATTGCCTGAGCCTTAAAAGTTTTACAAATTAGTTATTTCGGTTCATATTCTTTTTTTGAAGCACTTTAGCTCTCGCTTCTAACGTTTCATTTTCGAGTAAAAGGATCCTTTGTTGGTTATACTTTCAACTAACGGTTTTTGTCCAACGAAGAACTTTTTTTATTCAAAAATGAAACGTTAAGGACTATAATGCTTAAAAAAAGAACTGAAGTGATAAATCTGTAAAATATTAAGGGTATATCTCAGTATTATGCCCAAATTTAAAGGTTCTAAAGTTTGGTTGTTATTAGACTTTCTTTTTCCTTGATCATATATATATAATGCTTAAAAAAAGAACTGAAGTGATAAATCCGTAAAATATTAAGGGTAAATCTCAGTATTATGCCCAAATTGGAAGGTTTTAAAGTTTGGTTGTTATTAGACTTTCTTTTTCCTAACCCTAAAATACTAAACTCACACTCTAAACCCTAAATTTTAAATATTAACCTTAAATTCTAAACCCTATAACCCAAACCACTAAACCTTAATCCCTAAACTAAAACCCTAACCCTTAAAACTAAAAGGCACGTGTAAAATTAATTTTACACAGCCTGTGTATCAAAGTTTTAATATATATATATACTTTATTTTTCCACAACTATGTACTTTGAATTGATGTAATAGCCTCTGGTATCTTTTTCCACGATGATTATTCTTAATTTGTGTAATTAAGAATAATCATGGTGGAAAATTGGAATTTGAGGATTTGAAAGACTAATGGCAATATCATTCATTGAATTTCATTTCATTTCATTTCGTTTCGTATGATCTTTTGAACGTCATGTGCGCTGTTTAATGTGATTTAAGATGATTAGTGAACGAGACACTTTGGATATTTGGTCATTGTTTTTTTTGTTTTCCAACAATGCATCGATCTCCACTTCATAGAATTCAACTGAACATAATCTTTTTTCATCATTGCTGGATAAACTTTGTGCCTCATCTAGTTGTGGAGTTTCTGTTGGTTTTTGAACATCTTTGCTGTACATATTCTGCCTTGATTCACCCCCACCTTTCCTTTTCTGGATTTTATAGCTCTATTTATTGCCTTCACCTTATTTCATTTCTTACATGGAAAATATGTTGGCACAGATGAAGCCACAACTTGCGTGGCTGTTGCCATTCGGAACCGGAGGAATGGGATGTAAGAATTTGGAATAGATTTCAGAATTTCTTAATGGAATTTTTTTTCTCTTGTTTGATGGGTAATTCTTATTTTATGATTTTTATTCAGGACATCCGTTGCCCATATGGATTCTCCAAAAATCGTGGATATTGGCTTCTCCCAGATGTTAAAGCTGGTTGTCGGTCACGATTTAGACGCTGATTTGGATGTATTGCTAATTATATTCCCCTTTTGTTTATTCGTTAGTGATTTGTCATGATTGAAACATAATACTTGTTCTTGAATTGAAGCTTCTAAATTTCAAAATGCAGGTGCATTTAGTTGGTGGTTTTGAAGATGTTTCACCCGATGTCTGGCCCTTGATCTTCTCATATGTTGTTGATTTTTTCCAGAGTTGTAGTTACCTGCTCAGAAAAAGAATGATTAAGTTGGATATTTTGACAGTTTATGCAGCATGCTAGAGACCGAATTACGTCAAAGGGGAAACGAGTTGATGGTCATTCCATTCCTTTATGTAGAAAAATATTTGAAACCATGCAGAAGAGACTGGAAAAATTCCATGTGCAGACTCTCTGTGTTCTTAGACATAACACCACATATGATTCTCAAGAAAATGCATATCCCATTTTCAATGGGTTTCTGGTAAGTTCAAGCTTTCACAATTCCTTGATCTCAAAATGGAAAATGGAAGTGCAGAGCTTAGTGAAGCATTTTATCCGATTTTCAGCAGCTCATGATTCTTAAATGGCAGAATTTTGAAACTACTATATAGTCATTAATTTCAACTGGTTTAACACTATTTGACTGGAAAATAATATGTTTAAAGTTACGATAAAAAAAATTATGGTTCTTGTCGTGTAATTGTTAGACGCTATGTTTCAGATTACGAGTCTAGTCACTTGTGCTGTTGGTTTTTTTAATAAATATAAACATGTCAAACATTGTTTTCCTTTGCATATTTTCAGGTAGAAACTTATTCTGGATCCCTCATCCCTGCCAGTTTTGATAGAACTTCCCGATGTCCGGATGAATTTGTCCGTCGACTCCGAGTCTCTGCTTCGTATGAAGACCCCAGTTGGAAAGGAAAATTACTGGATACTTATGACACTAAAACTGACAGATTCATCATTGCTCCTTGCATTTGGTAGAATGTCATTTTAACAATTTATTATTTCATCTATTTATGAAAATAGCTATTGTACTAAGTCTGCCTAGTTTTACATTATAAGTCTCCGATCTTAGCTATATACATATAAATATGCATTCACTATATTATGAACTATGATTTATTGTCTTCACTCTTGTTTTTATTGTTGACATAGGACCGATCGCCTGGTAAAAATTGTTAAGTCACTGCGAAGTCTTTCTGACTCCGACATCCTTACCATGTGCTCTACTTCACCTCTGGCTGAGGGTCCAGACTTTGTGGAGAACGAGAAAAGGTGAGCACGTCTTTAAACGAAAAGTCCATGTTTATAGTTCTCCATACACACGTATATATATTTGGACAGCTTGTTACATTAATACATATGCCCTTGCCTTGGTTGGTATCTGAATTTGACCGGAGCATGTTTAGCAATTTAGAGGTTAAGCTAGCTCTCTTCTAGTTTGGAATCAAGTCATTTTCCATTTTGGATGCCGAGTTACTCGCATTTGCAACCCATGACATCATTTAGAAAAAGGTCTCTGAATAGTATTTCGCCTGTATGTTTTCATGCAAGGAAATGAGTAATATCTAAGTGGTGTATGTATATCTGGTTTATGTCAAAAAAAAAAGGCTGTGGAACTATCTGATTGAACATCAAGACTGGCGTACAACGTTTCCGATGGAACAACCACGAGAATTTGAGAGGACCGATGAGGGAGGCTGGAAAATGGTTTTTCTTCGCAAGGATACGAACATACCATACCAATCAAAATCCAGTGAGCAGACTACTAGTACATTGTTGTATACATCATTGAGTTACAGAAACATGACCACCTATGTATTGGTGATAACCCTGGTATTGGATAATTGATTTTGTTAATTGTGAAAAAAAAATATACTTGATTCGTGGATGTGGTGTGGATATCTGGTATGACGTATTTTTGTTGTTGTACTTTTCTTTTTGCATCTTCTATGTTTATTTTACTGTCCGTGTTTGTGGTTGTCCTTTTTAGCAATGTCTTGTACAAGGTTTGAATTTAGGTTTTCTCCTAATGTTGTGGTTGTTGTTTTGCAACTGAATATAATTGAACTTAAACAAATATGAAATATATAAAATATCCATACGACATAAACTCGGCCAAAATTTAAGGGTGTAAACGAGCCGGGTTGAGCTCAAGTATAGTTAAGCTCGACTCGAACCTGAAATGCTCAAGGCTAAGCTCGGCTCGAAAGTTCGTCAGCTTAAAGTTATCAAGCTCAATTGAAGTTCGAGCTCGACTCTAAAGCTCGCGAGCTCAAAATTATCAAACTCGAAAACAAAATTTAGAGCTCGAGCTTGCAAAGCTCGAACTAAACCCTTACTCTCCCCAAAACTTATCAACCATTGTTAACCTAACCTAAACCTAAATCTCAAACCAAGCTATAAACCCTAAATTAACCCCAAACTCCAAAATTAAACCTTAATTAACCAATGTAATATAATACATTATATTTTCGAGTAGCTTGCAAGCTTTTTTGAATCGAATATCGAGTAACTCGGCTCGGCTTATTAAGAATTTAAATCGATCTTTGACCGAATTAAACTCAAATAGTTTAAATTTTATCTCGTATCATTTACATCCGTACTCACTCACCAAACAAGTCATATAAACACTCCTACAGCAAGGTGAAATAACTTCTTTGTTCAATGGCAACAACACCGTGAATCTCGGTTGAAATCAAGTACTTTCCCGTAATAACTCAAAAGAATCACATTTTTATAGAAAATCTTAAATTTGGCGTTTAATCCTCTCTCCATTCCCGGGCTTTTCAAGCCTTTGAACTCTTCTCTAATTTAAACACTTCCAAGATCACCCGCCAAAAAAGTTTCTTCCTTTTGAAACCCCAAAACCCCAATGCATCAAAATCGTTAAAACAACTGGGGGAAAAAGAAGAAGAGAGATGTTTTATTCACATACGTTTTTGTCTCGTAAGGCCCCTCTCGGCATCGTCTGGTGCGCCGTCCATCTCCAGCACCGCCTCAAGAAGTCTCATTACACCGCCACCGATATCCCCTCCACCGTCGGTCCGTCTTTCTTATTCCATTTAACCCTTAATTTGCTTATTCTTCTGCTGATTTTTCGCGATTATTGAGATTACGACGAATTGGTTCTATAACTGTCAATTGGCTTCTTGAAATAGTTCAGCCATTGATGAAAAGTTTTAAGCTTTGATTTGAATCAAATAGAGAAAAAACAATGCACTTTAGCATCTATTTTCTTTGATCATTATGCTAAGTGTTATCTCGTTCGGGTTTGTCCCATTCCTATATTTCTTGCTGATTTTTCGCCATTGTTGATGCCACTAGGCATTGGCTTAATCGCTGTCCAATTGGCTCTCTTAATAGTTCAACTACCAATGAAAAGTTAAAAGCTTTGCTTCGAACTGAATTGGGAAAAAATGCAGACTTTAGCATCTATTTGTTTGATCATTATGCGTGTGAATCTGCATACTGCAATGTTGTTTCGTAAACCAAGTCTTCATCCGAATGCAGATCACATCATGTTCCCTGAAGTTCCCATTGCATTAAGAATGTCAGGCCACCTTCTTTTGGGAATTGTTCGAATATACTTCCAAGAAAGTTGAATACCTTTACCATGACTGCAATATCATCCTTATCAGGCTAAGCAAGGTTTTTGCTCCCACGCAAGTGATTTTACCCGAGGATGCAATAGTGGCACATGTTCAAGCTATCACTTTGCCACGGACATTGGACTTGGATGCCATGGAATTGGATGTCGATGCCTATAAAGAAAAGTAAGACTTTCTGTAATAAATAATTTTTTTTAATGTTTTGATTATATCTGTACTTTTCATTTTCAGAGCTGCAGATAATCATCTCAGGAACCTAGAAGATATAACACTTGCAGGTTACTTTATAGAATTCGAATTGATATTTGCCGAACGTTTTATCATTTTCTTGTTAATTTTTTTATCATTTTTCTACAGATCAAATTCCCGCTGAGAGGGATCCTTATGTTGCTGTGACTTTTGATGATGTAAGTTCTTTTTCTTTAGCAAATTGAAGTTTAGCATTCATTTCTCATTTTGTTTTGAGTTACCGGAATTGCATTTTAACCATTGGAAATATATATATATATATATATATATATATATATATATTGTGCAGGATATCATGATGGATGATGCATCAACTCAGGAAGCATTTCACAAATCTGGGTCCATAGAGATGAAAGAGTAGGCCCCTAATTTCATCTTTTAAGTTTACATTTTCAATCTTTTTAACGACCAATGCTTGTTTCTCATTTATGATTTTGTACCCTTTTTTCCTTTACAATTGTAGCATCCTTCATGAACCTCTAGAGAATGGCTCGATGAGTTTGAATGACCCGGCTTCAGATAATCAGATACAAAGGTCTCATTTTCAGGATCCAGATCCTAGTAATCACATGGGAGTACAAAGTGAAGCAGCACAAGTACTTGAGTCTGTTAGCAACCAAGATTTCCCGGAGATGGAAACGATGCGCGACGCTGCCCATGACGTTTCCAACCAAAACCTCCCCTCAGTAGGTCCAGACAACAGAAATGATCCGGCTGAAGTGGCAGGCTCTTTGGAGCAAGTCCTGGAGGAGAAGGAAATCTGTACTCCTAGTTTGAACTTATTACCCTCCGGAGAGCCGTCTATGCCTTTTCAGCAGCACTCTGATCCACCAGCTTCTGCTTCAAACGGCCCTCCAGAGGCTTTTGGTGGGTGAACTGTGAAAATTAGATCTATAAGTAAAACGGACATGGATGATATTGGTTTTTTATTCTTTTTTCAGTGTATGCATCACCTCAACTTTTCATTCAACCATCTCCACCCCAACAGTGGCCAAGGCAGAGACGACGGCGGAACTTCTTTGATGAGAAGTTGGTGCTACCAAATAGGTATTGCCAGGTGTAGGATCGATATAGTCGTTCTCTCTCTTTTGTTGTTTGTACTGATTATCAATATGAATGTATGCAAAGGTCGATGAAGAGGGCACTTGAAGATTGTAGCGATATAGTAAGGAAGAGAAAGAAAATCCCTTGCTCAGCTTTTGGTGTATGGAAGTTGAATAACGCTCGGAAAGTGGAACAGATGTTCAATGAGCCTTCATTTACTGGTACGTATTGCTCGATTATCTTGCTCGGTTTTAAATCTAATATCAAAAGATAGGTTCTTAGAAAGGCGGTACTTATATACCTGCAGGGTTGAGTGAAGATTTATGTAATATGTTCAAAAAGGACGGTATCTCCATAAATCCTCAGTTGGTTGTACCGGAGGAAGTTGTCCCGGAACCTACAGAACCACGGTCTGCTGCTCCTACAACTGAAGCTATCGGGGCCTCTATGCCGGATCATAGAGTTGGATCTTCTCCTGTTCCAGCACCTGAAGTCAACATGGAAACCGAATGTCTTCGACATGACGAAAGCAATGCTGCCGACAATGTTGTTCCCAAATTTGGATCTTTTGCTGCTGGATCCATGCCTTCTCCATTTAGAAGGGAGGATTCCCCTTTCTCAGCACACAGTTTAGAATCAGAGTTGGCACCTAGAACTGCTAGCACAACAAATATTCCAGCATCAACCGGAACTCGTACGTCCGAGATTCCTACACCTAGGACATTTTTGGAGGAGCGATCATGTCTGGGAAACTCAGGATTTTCAACCATTCCCGAATTCGGGACTTATGAAACAGTATGTTAACCATATAAAAATGTCTCTTGTATCTACTTCCAATGCTCATGCATCTGACCAAGGCATTTTCATTGTAGGATCTATATTTTCTAGAAGAAGATGGCAATACACGTACAGGTAAGTTGAGCATGCTCTTAGCTTCTATGTGCCTAAGCCGTATAAAAATACGATGTCCGAGATTTACATATTTTCTTGCATTCCAACGCAGAATCCGGCACAAGCCGAGGGATGGCTTCCTTATCTGCAAGAACAAGGTAACTTTTCTTTACCTTGTGCTCGGCCATTCACAAGATTCGAACTTTTCTCCTTAAAAAACTCGGTTTGTGCTGATTTTTGCAGAGCAGTGGCCAAATACTTGAGAAGTCATTCCCCTATTAGGCTATTACCCCAATCTCAGAAGATGCTAATGTTGATCTTAGTTTAAACAAGATTCTAGAAGGGAAAACAAGGAAAATATGTGCTCGAATGTTCTTCAAGATGTTGGTAAGTTTCTATTAGAATAAATGGCTGTTTTTTAATTTCATTGTCAATGTATCGAATAATAAACCTAACACGGTTGGTGTTACGGGAAAAATGCAGGTATTGAAGAGTTATGGAATGGTGGATGTGCAACAAAAAGAAGCTTATGGTGATATTCCTCTCATGGTGACTCCTTCACTATCATCAAAGGCTGATACATGCAATCAAAGTAACAAAATGTTATAAATTATGATTACATAATTATATAAGTGTTGGATAATAAAACTACTAATAAATTTAGAGTAATTATTTCATGCACAAGCGCCTTAGTTTTAGGGTTTATGGACCCTATTATGGTTTAGGGGTTTAAGTGGATTAGTTTTGAATTTAGGGATTGTTGATAGAATTTTGGGTTTAGGGTTAAAATTTAGGGTTTATAGGTTAAAACTTAAATTCCTAACTATATTACCATAAAACCTAAGCCCTAAATTTTAACCATAAACTATAAACCCTAAACCCCTACTCTAAAATTCCTGAATTCTAAACACTAAACTCTAAAATTGAAACACTTGTGAAAACAAAAAAATTGCCGTTTGTATATGAGATAATAATTCATAAATTTGTACTTAATTAATTATATACTTATTTTTTAATTATTTGTAGGTCATTGACCAAGTTCTTGATCATTTAAATCGATGTTAGAATTTTTTGTTATCATAATTAAGATCTTTCATGATATTCTTCAAAGTGACTTTATAAAACTAAGAGTGCATTTATTATTAGCACAATTATACGTGAATTGTTATAAAAAAGTGTAATATGTTTTAGGATGATTGGATGAGTATAGAACGGATAATGTACTGTTGTACATTATTAACGCTACACATTGTTGTACACCATTATTTTTCTAATTTTGTATAATTATATATTTTGTCTTTATTATATACACATGCTATTAACTTAGTCATCACTATTTATCCATTCAATCAATACAATCTTAACTTAAAATAATTCAATTGATTTAACCCTCAATGTTTAAAAATTTAATAATTTGGTCCTAATTTTAATGGAATTTAATTCAATTTAATCTTGATATTTAAAAATTTTGTTAATTTAATCTATATATATATCAATTTGGTATTAAGCATCACATAATCTCAAGACTCCAATGTTGTCATTTCTCCATTAACCCCAATGAATGTGGAAACAATGAAAAGAGGGGATTTAGATTAAGGGGAAAATGTATACATAGGATGTGTAAACAAGCCTTTTTAGCTTTAGGGCTGTAGTTTAGTTTTGGGTTTAGGGTTTAAAATCTAAGGCTAGTGTTTAGAATTTAGGATATAAAATTTAAGGTTTGTGTTAAAAATTTAGCATTTGAGTTTTATAATGTAAATATGTATGTTTGTGTAAAATAATTTTTACACCTCCTATGTATAAAAAATTTACCCTTATATTAATGCAAACAACAAGTGGATTGAAGTAGATATTGTGGCCATTAAAGCAATTCTTAGAAATCAACATTGACAATGGAACTGCAACTTATTGCGAACACTAAAAATCAACAATGGCACTGCAAGTTGACGTGCATGAATTCTAGAAGGCAATTGCAGACACTTAAAAAATAGAAAGACATTGGGGGTTATATTTACGGACAATAGTGAGAATAGAGTTGCGGTGATTTATGGTGGTTCGTTTTTCTCTTTAGATGAACAATTGCAGACAATGGCCAGGATATGGATTGATGGATAGAAGAGAATATGAAGAAAAAAAAAAGGATAAGTAGAAGTTGGAGAATCTCCCCTTGATTATATTCGCGGATCTCCTAAAGGGGTAAAACTTTGATACATAGGCTGTGTAAAATTACACTATAAAAACTCAAATCCTAAATTTCTAACCCTAATCTTAAAAAACTAAGCCCCATACTCTAAACCCTAAACCTTAAATTCTAGACACTAACCTTAAATTTTAAATCATACAACCTAAACACCTAAACCTTAAACCCTAAACTAAAACCCTAACCCCTAAAACTAAAAGACACGTAAAAACTAAAGTTTACACAGCCTGTGTATCAAAGTTTTTTCCCTCCTGAAGAGAGTATAACTCTAACTGTCAGGTAATAGAGTTGATTGATAAGTCAAATAAATTTAAAAGTTATCTTGTCAATATTGATGTAGCTTTTTGATAATGTTACAACATAGACACTCCGAAAGTTACAAAATTTTAGGAGTAATATAAACCCGCCTTCTACATTTTTTGTTTAATAACTTATTTAGTTTTAACGAGAAAATATTGATCAAATTAAAAAAATGATTAAGTAGAGAGATAATTTTATTTTAAACAAATATTAAAATTCAATATACATTCAAGAAGAGACAACGTAAGCATCGTTGATCACTAAAAATTTTTAACTTCTTTCTTCAGTTTTATAATTACAATGGTGAACACTAAATCCAACTTTGTAATTCTTTTATTTAATATTGAATCTGTTACTTTCTACGAATTTATCTCTTTTATAATTGTTACATATATGTCTCATACATTACACATCTGATACTTGTATTTTTCAAACATTACATACAATAATTAATATCAAATATGTGTAATGTCTAGAAAAACAATTAATAATCAATAACCTCTAGAGCATGTGGTTAAAAGCTATCAGTTCACATTTCCCCTCTCCTCCCCTTAAGTGGTGGGTTCTAAATCTAATAAGAACAAATTTACCCTTCCACCTCTCCTTAGGTAGAAATTGTTCAAAATATATATGTATAAATATTAAATCAGTATAAAGTAAAATGCATGTGCCACATTTGTAAAAACAACCCATTCAAAAACTAAATATATAATATTTAACAAATATAAATATCAAATTAATTATATATATATAAATACAACGTTTATAAAAACCAACAAGAAACTCCCCAGTAGTTTGGGTAAAACTCAACATTGATGGTTCTTTACATGCAGATACGGGGGAAACCACGTGAGAGGGGTTCTTAAAAATCATGAAGATTGAGATATGTTCGGTTTTAGAAGCAGAATTGTGGGATATTTATGAGAATTTTTTTCTAATGTATTTTTTTCTCTATTAAACTTAGAGATTTTTTTTAATGAAACTCTTGAAATAATATTTTTTTAATAAAACAACAACAACAAACTCGAACACCAAATAGTACGTTAAGCTAATGGTGTTAACAAAAGTGAAGGGAAAATATTTAAAACAAAAACAAAATATATGTTAATGAAATGTGGAATATGATGATTGGAGCAGTGTAGCTTGCTTTCCTACGCTCCACCGCACCGAATAAAACCCTCTCCCGCCATCACAAAATAACATCCAACAAGAATACTTTCTTTCTCACCTTAAAAAGGGGAAAAAAGAGCAAAAAAAAAAAAAAAAAAAAGGGAAAAGAAAAAGAAAAACAACAAACAAAACTAAAATCTAGATTTCAATATCGCAGATTTGTCGTAAGAAGACAAAGAAACCCGACGGATGGAGTTACCGGTGATAGATCTAGCGTCGTATTTGGAGATTGCCGCTGAAGATGAGTCGTCGCCAAAGCGAGCGAGGGGACTCACCGAGTTGTGCCGCCAGGTGAGTCGAATCCTTAAGGAAACCGGAGCTTTACTTGTTAAAGATCCGCGCTGTACGGCGGAAGACAACGATAGGTTCATTGATATGATGGAGAAGTACTTCGAAAGACGGCCGAGTTCAAGCGCTTGCAGGAGCGTCCCTTTTTACATTATCAGGTCCGCTTTTTCCATCTTTTTGTCCGCGAAATAACTTATTTTTATGCTTCGCTAGAGTTTCGAGTGTATTCCGGTTGGCCTTCGAAGAATTTTAATTTGGATGCTTGCTAGAATTTGACCAGACGCTTAGATTTTTGTATAGAAAGTAAGTTAATGATTGTGTGTGGTGTATTTGATTTCCTAGAAGTATATGATAAGAAAGCAAAACAAATTCGATTGATATGTGGAGAAGAGAAGTTTTTTTTTTGAAAAGGACTGTGTGTTTATTACATTTCCCAGATAAGATTTTAGCAGAACATTCAGTCTATGTTTAGGAACTAAGATTTTAAAAGATGGAATTAGAATTTTTGTAAACAGAACAAATGTGTGATAAAACACGTGTAAATGCAACTTTCACAAATTGAATTTGTTTGCTGCCTATTTAGTTGATAACTTGAATTGCCTATAGGTATTTTGTGAATTTGAAATTTATGTTTTATACTTTTTAAATATGTAAGGATTGAATCTTTACTGACTTATACATAATGTATGCACTTCATTCTCAAAATTTATATATTAATTGATATCCGGATCTCTAAACTTTTAGATTTAAGTTGCAAGCATAGCATCAAGCAATTTATAAATTTTATAACTTTTTTCTTTGTGCCTTACTGGGTCCTGAGCTAAAAATTACAAATTGGCTTAATTAGGTTCTTTTTCTTTGTTGAAAAGAAAGAAAATGAGCTAAAATATCCATCTGACTAAAGGGGTCAATTATATTTCAAATGGGGGAAAATTACAAGCGAAATCTTCTTAGTTATTACCCAAATGTTTGTTTGTATTGAAGTAAAAACTACTTAATTAAAGTTTTATGCAAATGGAGGTTACAGGTGGGAGTAACACCAGAGGGAGTGGAAGTGCCAAGAAGCTTGGTTGATGAAGAAATGCAAGAAAAATTGAGTGCAATGCCCAAAGAAAACCAACCATCAACTCCCAAGGGCCCTGATCCCAAGTGGCGATGCATGTGGAGAGTGGGGCCTCTCCCTTTAAAGACCTACTTTCAGGTATATCTCTTCTTTCCTCTCACAAGTTCAAATATAAAGGTTTACTCTGTTTTCATTTTCTTCTCCTTTCTTCCCTTGCAGGAGCTTAATTCAGAACCTGTCACACCTGAAGGTTTCCCTGAATGGAAAGAGACCATGGACTCATGGGGGTGCAAAATGATATCGGCAATAGAGGCGGGTTGCTTATTTTGTTTTGCTTGCCTTTATATGATCCATCGTATCAAAAGACTAAAGTTAGTTTGTGATGTCTATTCTTGCTTAGGCTGTTGCTGAAATGGCAGCAATTGGGTTTGGGTTGCCAAAAGATGCATTTACTTCCCTTATGAAGCAGGTCTGTAATATTAACCAGTTTCGGATTCAACTTCTTTTAGTACTACTTTCATGTTTACCTTCAACTTAATGCAGTTTTTTCTTGCAATATAGACTATGTGACATGATATAGAGAATGAAGTTTGTGAATGCTCTATTTAAAGCTTTGCTGGCCCTGGCCTGCAGGCTTACCAATTCCATTTCTGTTTTTTTTTTCTTTTTTTAGTAAAACCTAAATACCCCTACTTTTTCATGGTGAGATAAGCATATTGGTGCCCTCTTGATTAAGTTCTTTATCTCTCAGTGCTTGTTATCTTTGCTTATGAATCATGGAATGCCATGCTTCATGTTCTTTGTTCACAATAGAGTCATGGTACACTTCATATCGTTTTCTATTTTTCCATTACGAAGCTCATCATTTATCTGCCATTGAACGTGACAAGAAATCCTTCATCCTTCCAAATCCAGGGGCCGCATCTTTTAGCTCCAACAGGGAGTGACCTCAGACGTTATTGGCAGGAGGGCACTGTTTTCGCAGGCTACCACTATGACCTTAACTTTCTAACTATTCATGGTAGAAGCAGATTCCCTGGTCTAAATATCTGGTTAAGGAATGGACAAAAGATTGAGGTGAAGGTTCCGATAGGATGTCTTCTAATTCAAACTGGGAAGCAGGTTAGGACATGAGCACTAATTTGTATTTTGCTTAAACAGACTTTTGTTTGATGCCCTGTTCCATTTAGCCGAGACGTTTATACTTTTTCTGTACGGTGGGATTGAGCTACCTTTGCACATCTCAGCCGTTGGACTGAGGATGAAAAGCTACAGTTTGAAGTTTTTGAAATTTGTCGGTTTATTCCATTTTTCTTTCCGCCTGCAATTTTTGAAATTTGTGGAGGGTGGTTTAGCTAACTTCTTCCATGGTTTATTAAGCATGATACATCACATTCTTGAGTATTTCATTTCCGTTCTGTCTCGTGTGCAGGTAGAATGGTTGACTGCCGGTGAGTGTACTGCCGGCATGCATGAAGTTGTCGTCACAAAGAGGACAATCGAGGCTATAAAGTTAGCAGCGGAACGAAATCATAGCCTATGGAGAGTATCCTCAACAGTAAGTGAACCGAACCATATCGCACATATCAAGCCAGAATTTGAAAAATCAACAGTTATATATATATTGGCATTTTCATGCAGTTGTTTGCGCACATAGCTTCGGACGCCATGTTAAAGCCACTCGGACACTTTGCGGAGTCACCCCTTGCTAGCAAATATCCACCCATATGTGCCGGAGAATTCGTCGAACAAGAGCTTGCAGTAATTAATCTGAAAAGAAACAAAGGGGAATCATGAACCGGTTCCTGTTACATAACAAATCATTACATTAGCCTTATGCAAGGGTTTACATAATTGTTTGCAAGAAAGGTGATCGACATTTATGGCATACCAAATGTAAAAAATGGTATGATATTATTTATTCATTCTTGCAAATTCAATTTAAATATAAACAGCATTGCCTTTTCATTTGCTTCATTCAGTATGCTCAGTGATTTTGTTATTAGTGCATAAATCGGATCACTCGGATTCTAAATTGATCTTTTAATTGAATTATCAAAATATCAATATCGTGTCAATTTGGCTCTTCTCCCAACATAACCATTAACTTAGACATTAAATAGTAGCCTAAATATGTCGCGGAATATATTTAAAACACGGATCAAATTGTAAACACATAATTACATCGTGGACAATTTGAACATGGCATGTTTAAAATTTTAATACATCATAACTAAATTGTTCCCGGAATAGGTACAAACATGTTTACGGTTCAATCTGTGTATTAACCTAAATTGACGAGTAAGCTGTCAAAAAGACTTGGTTGATACGTTCATATTTTGCGAACTCAATTAGAATGTTTTAAAATTTATAGACAAATTTAAAATATAGATGATAGTTTAGGGACATTTAATAAAATTAACCTTTTAAATAAAAATATATTGATTATACACATAGGGTTTTAGTAACTTTAAAACTATGTTTGGTACGGAGAATAAAAAAAAAGAGAATAGAAAATTCAATAATCAAATGGTCGATATTCATAACGACTTTCTTGCTTTAAAACTTGATCATTAAATTAACAAATTACATATCACCTAACTCTCCTAACATTCTATTCTTACTCCAATTCCAATTCTAATTCTAATCTAAGAATCTATTATTCCTTCAATGCATTGCATTGCATTGCCTTCCAATTACAATTTACAAATTACAAATATCATCTCCACTTTCTATAACATCCCGAAATCTGAGAAAGAAAATTCGGATAATCAAACCAGTTCGGTTTTGCTAACGAGAGAATTTAGTTAATTAAATTAATTTTGAGTATTTTAAAATATAGATTACAATTAGAATTAATTTAAAATACCCAAAATTAATTTAATTAATTAAATTCTCTCCTTAGCTAAAACCGAACCGATTCACTTGCCCGATTCTACTATCCCAGATTCCGGGATGTTACTCTTTCTCCCATGTTTGTTATTCCTCTGTGTTGCTATCTATGTTCTGTTTTTCGCTTCAACAGCTGCACTTGGCTTTGGAATCCCTCAATGTCTGCAACAACGGAACACAAAACATCAATTTTCCATGACAGGAATTGTCCCTTCCATTTTTAACCCTTTTTATTACAACATAGTAGCATACCTTGACCTGCCTTTGAAGATCCTTAATGTACTCCACTGCCATGTCTAACATATCTGCAGTGTTCGTTTGCTGCAGCCCGAAAAACAAAAACACGAAAAATGAGTAACTTCGTCTAACTTTCGAGTGAGTGAGTGAGACAGAGATAGGATTTTGATGAACTACTACCTTGTCGATGTTCGGGAATAGGCCTTGCAGTTTCCTCATTCTTTCGCTAATCCGCATTCTCCTCACCTAAAAATTCACATATAAACGAAATCAAAAGACCGACCAGAACATGAATGACGGTAAAGAAAACGATGGGATCGAAACATGTGTGTATACCCTCTCGGCGATGCTGCGCGGGTGAGTAGCGCAGCCTCTTTTCGCTCGGATCTTACAAGGGACTGATCCTTGAAACTGCCAGAACTTCTCTACCACATCCATCTCCTCATAAGTCTTGGGCAAACTGAACTGGTAAGTTAAACCAGTAGAACAGTCTCTGCCATCCATGTTCTGATTTTAAGTTCACACATTAGTACTCGAACAAAGCATACATTCATCGACAATAACCGAAAAAAGAATCGAAATTTGCTAATTTTAGCTTTGTACCTGAGCTTGTAATTTGCTTAAACCACAAAACAAGTCACCCCCATCACTTTCTCTTGCTCTTTTCAAGCCATTAAGTGAAGCATTGTTCCTTGTATCAGTCACCAAGTTGGGGATAAATTGCCCATTGCTACCGCCTAAGCTTCGGTGCTCGACTCGAGCTATTCGAGGCATTGGCTTCGAATATGAAGACGGCATAGAGGAGAAGCTTATATGATTGTTGCATAAACCTATCAGCATTGACAAGTGCGTAGATTAGTTTTAAGGAATTATACAACACGTGGGAAAAGTAGTACCTTGCCGGTCGGAATGTCGTCCGAGTACCGATCGGCAAGTTTGTCGAAAGAAGGGGGAAATACCATTATCTAGGCCTTGGTTAGAGAAAAACCGAGCCGGAGAGCTACTCTGCCTAACAAGATCCGAGCCATTTCCATTGCCTGCTCCTATTGAATTCTCCAATCCCACATCAGTACCAACACTCTGCATTGGTAGGCTTTGAATCTGATATTCTTGCTTCACAGATTTCTCTTCATATTCTTGCATATCAGACGAACCATTACCAGACAACATGTGGAATGGTTCCATTTCAGGACCCGACGAAGATCGAAAATCGCCGTATCCATCGAATCCGATACCGCTTCCAATAACACCATTGACATGGTTCTCGAGCAACGAGACCGGCGGCGCCGACCGGTACCGCATTAGACCACAACTCTGCTGCTGCTGGTGGTGATTCTGTTGAAGATGGTAATAATCAGCCGTCTCCATTAGCCTCTTTCTCAGAAATTATACCTGAAAACCATACATCAATCATAATCCAATTACAAAACCCATTTTTTTCTTATATATGAATTATTACAATAAGATTCCATTGAAAACTTTCATTTTTTCTAGAATTACTCGTGTCTGACGTTAGCTATGTCCAGACCACGAATATGTGTCACTCACACCCAAATCAAAATAACTCAACTTCGATACAAAAGTAAACCCCAGAGAGGAGCAAAGCATATATATATATATATATATATATATATATATATATATATATATATATATATGTTGCAGAGAATACAGAAATGAAGAGATGAACCTTTGGTGTGTCCCTTTGAGGCGCAGTAATGAATGAAACTTTAAAGAGAAGTGTGTTGTTGTTGGGGCAAACGGCAATGGTGAGATTTATATAGCAGACAATGGCAACGAACGATGAAGGGGGTTTGACTAAACTAACCCTGGATTTGCAGTTGAACTTTCACATGTTTCTAAATCCAGACAAACAGTAATGATAATGGACAGATAGATATTTGTATTTTTATAATAAAAATTTACTATTTTATTTTATTGTATATAAGTTGATTTATCGGGATAAATAGTAAATTTTCTTTAAGAATATTAAAGGTTCGAATTGTGAAATTGCAAAAGAAATAAATTAAGTTGAGAGAATTATTTTATAATGTTAAAGGTCCGCATGGAGTCGTGAATAGAGAAAATTATGTTAAAAGGATTATCGATTTATTTATCGGGATAAGTTGTTAGTGACGGAGCCCAAAATCAAGGTTAGGAGTAAAGTATAATTAATCATAAAAAGATGGGCAAAGTTCAAATGAGTTAAAAATTGAGGGACATGTAGATAAAAGTTTAATTGTGTTTTTTATATAAAAGTTCAAATAAGATTAAAAATTTAAATCATAGAGTCATGAATAGGATAAAATGAATTAAAATAATTTATCAATTTATATAATTCAAATTAATCGATCAAAAGATCGTATCTTATATAAAAATATAATATATTTTTATTTTATAATTGAGAAAAGGAAAAGTATGAAAACAACCTTGTCTAGACATATGAAACGCATACAATGTTTTTTGCCTTTTTGGATTTGCTTATGGGGGAAGCGTGTGAAACTATGACAGTCTGTCTGTCTTTTAACGTGGACAATTGGATAAGGGATTAGTTTTACGAGGGTCTAATTCTGTCCCCAGTCCTTCTACTCTTTTAATTTTTAAATTTAGTTCCATGAATTTAGCCCTTTTGCTTGTCATTTTTAAAAATGAAAATCCAATTTCTGACATCGTTAATTGACTTCGGTTAAAGATTAATACACGTTATCAATCGGACTTTAATTTTCAATTCAAATACGCAGAATATGTTACTCAAAATTCGGTCACCTATAAATAATATATTATCCTTTATAACTGAGATCAATCAATGAGTTCAATTTATCTTCATGTATATATAAGATGGGTAAAATTCTGATACATCGGTTGTGTAAAATTAATTTTATACAAGTCTGCATATTTACACTATAAAACCATAATCCTGAATTTCTAAACATAACCCTAAAAAACTAAACCCTGAACATTAAACTATATACTCTAAATTCTAAACACTAATCTTAAATGCTAACCCCCTAAACTTTAAACTCTAAACTAAAACCCTAACCCTTAAAATTAAAAGGCACGTGTAAACTAAAATTTACACTGCCTGTGTATCAAAGTTTTTTCATATAAAATATGATCTATTTATACATTATAAAAATTATAGTTTTTAATTTTTTTAAGATCTTTGATGAGTGAAAATCGATAGTTGAAATAAACAATAATAAGTAATGATATTTTTACGGAAAGAAAAAGTAAATTATCCTCAATTTAAAAGTTTTAATCTCGGTCATTAAACTTATATAATTCAATTATCCCAAGTCGATGTAAAACTAAAAGAATTTAAGTTGCGTAAGTGGATTCTAACTCACATAAGTATTTATAATCTTAATTATGTTAGTAAAAATAAAGTAAAAACAGTAAAATCTATGAATCTTCCTTTTGATTGTGTATTGTTTTTTAGAAAAATCAATTTATCAATTAATATCACTTATGATCAGAATTAAATTTCGACCTCAAAATTCATAAGCCTCTTTCTCGTTTATAACCAATAGTATTCAAAAATTAAATTATTCGTTCGATTTGATATGAGGTTCGATTTTATTCAAACTCGAACTAAAAACATTTATTCTTTTTAGGTCATGACTCTAATCCCATATCATATCATCTTCTCAGCTTTAGCTAATTCAACTATTACCATCGTTTTCAGGCCTCATACGCCAAGTAATTAGTTGACTTTCCTATAAATGTCAACCCCTTTTAAAAGCTCTTTAATTATTTAAATAAAGTCAAACCCTATGTACCCATTCACCCATAAATATGTGTATATGTATGTGTTTACACATGTGATGTTAATCATATTCAATTTATATGTGTGTGACAAAATAATTAGGAATTAGTCCAAGAAAATATTATATTTATTTTGGAGGACTAACTAAATAAATATATTAAAAAGGAAGAGTCTACTCTGATATGATCCCTTGACCATTAGGAAACATCAAAACCACTGGACTTTCCCTTGTTTTCTCATCAAGTGGTATTCATATGTTATTATATGTAAATGTAAATACATTGGTCAAATTCTGTCATTGATCCCTACGTTATACGTAAATCGTGGCTTTAGCCCTTTTATTATACTTTAATTTTGTTAATTTTAGTTTCCGTATTTTTTTTAAGTATCTGATTCGAATGGTGTAGGGACAGATAATTGAATTACAGGGATTTTAAATGATTGAATTGGAGAACAATAACTTAATCTACCACTTACACACAGTACAAGGGTTAATACAATTTAACTTAATAGATTTAATGATTGTCATTCGTGTCATGACCGAAATTCCAAAATTTGAAAAATACAGACTAAAAAGACCAATTATAATACGCGGACTAAACTCACAAATTATGCATTGCACATAGTCTAAAAAAATACTAAATTAGAGTCTATTGTCTAAATCCGTAACTTATATGTTATACATGGACTAAAAATATCAGATTAAAGTACAAGACTAAAAATATCAGATTAGAGTACAGGGACTAAATCTAGAATTTATGCACAATCAGGGAGTAAAAGACGAATTTGACCATATATATCATTTTGATTTTTGAGTCTCTCATGAATTGATTAGGTCAGGCTGCCTAATATGTACTGATTAAATTCAAACCTACAAAAGTGTTGAAACAAAGCATTTATTTTGAGACCAATTCTTTACAATTATATCCACACACATACACCCCATTTATTTTCTCTGCTCAAAACATTTTCCTCTTTGGCCATCAATTACTCCTATAAATTTATTTAAATAATTCATATGTATATAAGAATTATTTGTCAGATAATTATTTAATATACTATAAGTAAGATTTATTTAATATTCTATAAATGAGATTAATAATGTGTTGTATGTTTTTAATACGTACTTAAATTATTATTTTTGTCGCATCTTCAGGAAAAAAGTTATGTTTTGGGTGGAGGGATAGTTCTCCTATTTAGGGGTTATAGTATTTAAAATTTACAGATGAAAGTTAAAATTTAGAGTTTATAGTTTAGAGTTAAAATTTTAGACTTCCGTTTGAAAATATGCATGCTTATATAGTTTTTATTACACTGATAGTGCATCAATATTCACTTATATATATATATATGGTTGTGTCTATATGAACAAGGCACGATAGTTTCTTAATTTCGTTTATAAAACAAAACAAAAATATCTTTTTTATCATTGTACTACCTATTTATTTGAATTGGTCATCCGTATTTAATTCATTGGTCGATTAATATAAATCGAATATTGTGAAGATATTTTAAGAAGGTGATCCTCACAATCCAACTTACCCTATTCACAGCGATAAAATTTAAACTTCTAATCTTATTTAAGAGACTTAACACCTTATTACAAACATTTACTTTATTTTATTGGTTTCATGCCCATCAAAATAAAGAATCAAACAAACACGTACTTTTGGTTTGTTTTTTTTTTTTTGTTCCCTACATTTATGCGATGCCAATGCCTATCCCAATTTGCCTTTTTGATGCATGTAAAGAACACTATACACATAAATAAAGTTAAAATATTCTCAGCTGGGTCCACATATATATATATATATATATATATATGCATCTTATCTGGTATGTATGGCGGTATTTGAATACTAGCAAAGCCATGGTTTTGGTTTGAAGCTACCTTGGATGTTTTGAAAGTATAAAACTTGATAACGAACTTATACTAAACTAATCATCCAGAAAGACTGAGGTCCAGATCTCAAATTTAAATTTTGTAAGAGAGTATATCTTGAAACAGGGTTCATCCTTTTGAACTTAATCAGAATCTTTGTAATTACTGAACATAAGGAACCAAGAAGAAGAAATTATTTTAAAGAAATTCGATGCCCTTTTCAAAAAGATCTCTCTCGAAATAAGGTTCGATCCAACTCAACTTTAAAGTTATCGAAATTCTGAAAGGTGGGAGGATTGGGAGCAGAATTAAACCAAGAAAAGTGGTTCCATACTCGGACCCAACACGGAGAGATTTAAGAGACGAACCGATCCTTCCTTGTATGGCGCTTTGCCTTTTGGGATGAATCTTTGATTCCCCACCTATTTATTGTTTGTCTCTATAATTACATCATTCAGATTAAGTGTGTTTATTCGATTATCGACCAAATTATATCAAACAAAATCTAACTATGTGAATTTTTGTTAATCATTAACCGAATCAATTTCTGTAAAATATTATCACAATTTTTTAATTAACCAAACTTGTTATAAATTTTATATATTAGATTCATTTCAATATATACTTTTCCTTTTGAGTTAAAAATCAATTGGCTCTTGATAATTTAAAGAGTCTAGAATTAAAGTAATAATTAGATCTCTTGAAATTGAAATCTTAATAGTTCGAGACTTACATATATATATGTATTATATATATTATCAAATATTTAATATTATAGATTAATTAATCATTTACAAGCAGAACTAACCGATAATTAATTATTTTTAAAAAAAAATTAACTGTTAACCGATAATATTATAGAATGGGTATAGTATGACCTCAAGAAAGAATTAACCCAAGATGATGAAAATATGCCACTAAGTGGCCAAAAGCTGCTATTTCCGAGTTTATTGACACAAATTCAGTATCACAGATAGCACAGCTTCCTCTAATAACAGATACGAAAACTTGTAATTGAACACTGAATAAACGAAATGAAGTTTTGATCTAATCCCACATAGAAAAGAAACCTCGGTCATTAAAAGAAAAAACAAATATCTACATAAATATGAAGTTATTCCTCCAACCCCGGCAACAGCACAGCTCTTCCACAACTGTGTTCAATAGTATGCTTTTCGAGGATTGTTCTGCAATATATATATATATATACACACACCAACACATTACGAGATCAATTCAAGGCCAAAATGTTATCCATCTACTTATATGAATCACACCACTGTCCATAAAGGAAGAGATTTAAGTACCAGGGGATTTGGTCTGTATCGATAGCCGAGCATCATTCGCTTCTTGTATTGCTCGTATATGTCATCTTCTGGGGTCACTTCTCCAGGATTATGAGCGCCGACCCCCAAATTGTTCATCTTTACATCGCCAGCCATGATTGGATCTGAAATACCATTCCTCGAACTCCCTAAACCATCACCTGTAAACCATGCAGCAAGGTATTAAACTCCTTTTGGGGTAACACAGGCCATCCCAGAAACGAGCGAGCATACAAAATAAAAAGAGAAAGATAAATCACCTTCTTTCCAACCCATTTTTGACAAGAGTTTATGCCCAACATTATCAGCTTGGATTTTTGCCTTCTGCGCAGTCTCCTTTGCAGCTTTTTGTGCATCAGCATCATTGCAGGCAGACAAGAACTTTTCAAGCTCTTCCTGTGGGATATAATCGCCCATGTGATGACCTTTCTTCGCAGGAGCAGCTAAGCCAAAAGAAAGAGAGAAATAGTTTTAGAAGGAAAAGAAAACATAGAACACACATACACACATTTCAATCAGGATAAAGATTCACCTTGAAGGGAAGGAGGTGGTGGCATCTCATCTTTGGACTGCTTAGGTGCTCTCATCTTCTCTTCCTGAGCAGCTTTCTTCATGTAAAACTCCATCATCGCGATAGGATCAGCACCTGGCGGTGCACTGGATGAGCCTGAACCTTAGAAAAGCAAACATCAGGCAAACAAAATTGTCCGTTGATAATGTCTGTTGATATCAATACATAATTGCAAGTCCATTGATTCAATAACAGGACAATAGCACTTTCAGATTATTTTAAAAGTCAACAGCCTTTAAACAGACAGATGGACATAGAGTAGACATTTGAAGCATATGCTGAAGAAATGAAAGAATGATAATTTTTTACTCAAAGAACTTGATAATCCTAATCATTGCAAGCCAAGGAAAGCCAAAACTCATTGATCCAATAAAAAATATTAGCAGCAAATATCGCATGCATCATCACCTGCTCTTGCCACTGAAGTGGCCGAAGATCTAGGCTCATCACTGTCATACAAAGCAGAGGCAGGTGTTTGATAACTTGATTGCCGTTGAACTGCCCTAATAGTGCTGCTTGTGGATTTATATACTGAAATGCATGTACCGTTAATCGTGTCATTACATCATAACATCTTCAAATATTCAACAATCATAAACTTATTAAGATTTGCGAAGCCATTTTCGAGCCTAATCGAACATGACCGAGAACTTCATTATTCATTATCTGGTGTAGAACAGAAAACTGAATGCCAAGAAAGAAATAATAGCAAAAGTAACTTCTAAAATCAGATAAAACTGCCACAAAAGTTTGCAGTTAGAGCATACTGATCGTTTCCAAACAGTTCATATCTCACAGAGCGGTCAAATGGGAAAAACTGACTAACCACTTTGAGGAGTGTGCTGTTCCTTGTTCTCTGAAAGAGCTTTTTCCTCTTCAGCAAGCCGGTATGCATAGTATTTGTAATCGGAACAACTCTCATCAAAAAGGAATCTGAACACAGTAATATATCAAATACACAACATGGAGACGCAAAAGCAAAAAGAATGCACTCATGGATACAGAGTATATTGAACAGAATAGATTGATGCGAAATGAACATACTTGAAAGGTGTGTCTCCAGGGTTTTTTTGACGAGTAATATGTTCAAACTGCCTTCCATTTTTGGCAACAAAACTAGCTAGTTTGTCAGCAACTTTCTTCACAGTGAGATCGCTTGGGGAAGGTGGTGCTGCATATCACTTATAAAACTGATTAATACCAAGTGCATCAAGAAGAGAATGCAAATTACTCTTGTAGCAGGCGTGCCACATATTCCAAATCTTTCATTGAACATCTCTTTCCACCAATGCTGATTGGTAACTAAGATATAAGCTGCATTCATGAGACGAGAAATATTCAAGAATGTTTTGCCCTCTTCATCTACCACTTTAAGATCAGAGAAGTTGGCCAGATGACTTCATAGATCACAGCAGTTTATGAAGGGGACTATTTAACCTAGACACCCATTAATTGTTTCTTCACGATAAGAGAAAAACAATAAATTTTATCTAGACGACTAGAGCTCTATTAAATTCGGTGAGGCATAACCAGAAACAAAATAAACAAGTAAATAAAACATTCATAAGCCATTCTAGTTGAAAATGCATCTGACAGGCAACCTAAGCATGTAAAATCCCTGAGTACCAACCATCATCAACAGCAACACAACAATAAAAAACAGTAATTACCAACATCCACTTGTTTTGAAGCTTGTTCAGAGGCATCTGCTCGAGCCAATTTTTGCTTTTTAATTGGTTTTTCATCCACCAACTTCCCTGCATCCTGGTCCTCCTCATCCTCATCTACATCCAACTTAACAGGGGGTGCCACAAGCTTCGATTTCTGTTTCAAGCTGAAGGCAAGTTTGCCTCCGGATGGAGTTTGGACGGTCTTGCGTTCCGTGGCTACTTTATTAAAAGAAAAAGAAGTCTTGACAGCTGAAGACCCTTTTACAACAATGGGTGGTTTAGATTCCTCTAATACTGCAGATGCCTTATCTTTGTCATCCTTCTGTTGTTGAAGCTGTTTAAACCTCTCCATGAAGGAACCATCGTTAACAAAAAGGCTAGATGGCACTCCTTTCTCCATTGGCAAAGAGAAGCCAAACAACACTTCAAACGCTATTCACGGGAAGAAATCACCGCTGGACAAGTAAAAGCTTCCAAGATATTTAGATGTTGCAGTGGGTCTTAAGGTATGACCATTATAACAACACATGGTATTACTATATCACACACGAGAAGGAAAAAACACCAAAATAAGCTGAGCAGTTAAACATAAAAGAGAACGATAAAATTCGCATAGCCGACATCGAAATAGGATAGATTACAACCATCAGCTGATCAATCGGATTCTCCTAAAACATAATTTGGGGGTTAAAAAAATAACCATAAATAGACAAAACGAACCTAAGCAGATAACAAATAACAACACAATAGATTCAGATCTATGAAGAACGGGAACCATCGGATCCGATCGGAACGGAAATCTGATGGCTGCCGGATTCGGAATAACAGAAACTTAAAGGAAAGGGGACAATACCGTAAGCGACAAATCGACGGCGGCAGAACCCCCGTGAGAGAAATAGGCGAAGCAGGAAAAAAAAACAGGCAAAGAGAGATGAATGGCTTACCTGAAGAGAAGAAGATATTGTGGTTTTCGAGCTTCGAGCTGAGCCTTCAAATCGGAAAATAAGAGAGAAATTTTGCCTTCAAGTCGGTTAGGTTTGGAGAAAAAGAAAATTTGTTTATTATTTAGTTATAATATATATTTTCCTGCAATACCAATGCTAGTAAATATTTATTTTTATTTATATTATATATTAATAGTTTAATTGATTGACACCATTGATTAATCCAGTCTCAAATCTCCATTCAATTGAAATAATTACATAAACACCCCAACACATAAACATGAAGTTTTAGGTTTTTTTCTTTAAAATATAGTTTTCTCGTTTTAATTTCCGAAATATTGCATTTGTTACAATACCTTAAATGACAGATTCAACATAATCTAATTTTGAGCAGTATTTTTTTAAAAAAACTTAAAATTTGTCGAAGCCGGATCCTCCTAAACCCGTCTTTAAGGTTTTTTTTGAATTTACTGTTCAAAGTCAGATTTTGTTAAATGCGACTTCTAAGGTACTGTAACAAATGCAATATTTCAAAAGCTAAAATGCGAATAACCATATTTTGGGAGAAAAAAACATAAAGCAATGTTTATATAATTCCTCCCAACGCAGATTAATAAACTTGTTTTTTCTTTTATCGTTTGACTCCATAACCTAATCGGTTGCTTTTTATTTTCTTTGCCTGATTGACGTTGACATTATTTTTTGTGTTAATCGTTGACAGTTAATGATTTTATATTTTTTGTTCTTTTATATTTGATCTTATTTGTTTTATTTTATTTTTTTCACACTTTTTGTTGCTCTGTTTTTGTGGCACGTCTTCTCTGCTTTATGTCACGTTACTTTTGTGAATGTTTGGTGTTCATATGATGATCATCATGGTACTTGTTTCTAATTTGTGTTTGTCGATAGTCATAAATAGTCTCATCCTCTTTTGGGTTGTTTGATGATGTTACCTGTAATGGATCCTCGCTTTGGAAATATGAGTGAAAAGTGATTGCCTATTTTGGGAATCTAATCTAGTTCGTGTTTTGACAACTTCCTAGAGACATTTTCTACAACAGACCATAAATTTTTTGTATGGTCTAAAGGTGCAACGCTAATCTTTTCATTTTTTTGATTTATCATTTCCTTTTTTTCAATTATTTTTTGGATGTGTTAAAACATATAATAATTTATGTTTTTATTTTACTTTTGTTTCCATAAAATTTTTGGTTGTGTATTAAAAAAATTAAAAAAACATATACATTAATAATTTGACTAAATTGATATCATTGATTAAATTAATCTCAATTTAGTTGAGCAATTGTAGAAATAATCTTTATTTTAAATGATGTACAATTTGAATAAATAATCTTTATTTTAGTCCAGTTGTTTATTTTTGTTATTTATATTTCTTTAGGTTATAAGTTCTAGACTCACTATAAGCTTTCTCTTCCCTCTCTTTTCGGTAAGATTGAAATTTGTAAAAAATAATGTAAAATTTGTCATAATATTTTTTATTTATATATCTAGTGTTTATTAAATAAAATATCAAATTTATGTCACGAATCAACTTGAAAATAACTCATTTAAAAAATAAAATGATTAAAATAACTTTATTTATTAGAATAATATATATTATTTTAAAGATATTATATCTTTTCACGTATGTACAAATATTTTTTTAATAAAAAAAGTACAAAAGCATATATGTTAGTCCTAGTTGACGTTGACCCAAACCCATGGAACCATAGAATGCTCAAAATAGTTAGGTCCAGTCCAAATTTTGGGTCCAAAGGACCGTACGAACAATCTTAATTAGAGGGGTTCAAACGATTAATTTGATCGCTCACTGAATTATATTAATCAAAACATAAATAATCAATTTATTCAATTTTTAATTACTAATCAAAACAATTTTTCAAAAATTATTAACCGAATCGAACAAATTTTAATTAATTTGATAAATTTTCAAATTAATTGAGTTTTTTTTATCTTTTAAGATTTATTTCATATTTTTTCGTAACAAATCTGGTTTAGCTTTATTTAACTAATATTTATAAATATATTATATGAAGTGGGTCATGATAGATAAAGAGGGGATTGGGTAGGTTTTAAGACCTATGTGGGTGATGGGACGTAATAGTTTTAGTCTTACGGGTCGCAGGCATAGATGATTTTAAATTTTATATTCGCAACAGATAATAGGCAGGAATGAGAATGAAAATTCTTAAAAAAATAAATGTAAAAAAAGCATTCTTTGCTACCGTCCTAATCCCACACAATTGACATATCTACACAAAATCCATCAAAATTTTAATAAAAAACGATCTCACACTACATCGCACGTAATAAGTGAGGAGTTCACTATCCTTAATGACACCGATTATGTACAGACATTTAATGCCTAAGTAAGGTTGAATACGTTTGTCGCAAAATACATAAAAATTCGACCAAAAAATAGTTGGTTTAGCGAGATAATATATTTAAGTCTATTTATAGCAGCTCGATAAATTATAACGATCACTTTATAATAGTTCAATCAATTTATGACCATTTTATAACAATTTAATAATTATTTTATAATAATTTAATAAATCTAATGTAGTAATGTATACTTAACCTTTAAAAATTTTCGGACATGTTCTCTCCTCTTCTCTCCAAACACACCCCCGCCGCTAGACAAAAGCTTGCCTTCAAGTTTCATATAGACCGGAAAATTAAATTAAGGTAATTTTGAAACCCTAAACCTAACTTTAACATTGATTTATACTTTGAGTCGTGATAGAGATTTTCAGTAATCTGCTCTCTGCATCTGCGTCACTCTTCTATAATTGATTTGCGGCCGCGATCCATTGCTATTGAGGCCTTTATCGACGGCGCTACGCCTCCGCTATTTGAAACTACTTCTCACTGTTTCTTTGCTAAATCCATTAAAGTTTCTCCCTTTTTGGTTTACAATTTCTGGTTTATTTATTTATTTATTTATTTCTGGTTATAGTGCCCGAAGGAGTTGCATTTGCAAGGGTAAAGAACCTACAATATGGTAACTTTCACACTCTCTCTTAGAATTGCCCGTTAAGGGATGATTATGTTTTTTTTAATCTTGAAAATAGTAACTTGCAATGGATTATTATGTTTTCAGTCGGGCAGGAAAGAAACAGTCTTGGATTTGGCTAAGTTTGTAGACAAAGGTGTTCAGGTCAAACTCACCGGTGGTAGACAAGGTATGTTGCTAAGCTTCCAGTTTCTCTCTTTTTAATCATAAATGATTGATTGCGTAATCGAGATTCGAATCTTATGTTGAATTAAGATTATGAGTGGTGCTAAAGAATTGCCATATATATATATGACACCATGGATCTAATGTTATCTCATCGAGTAACAGTACTTACCGGGCTCTAATGCCATGTCATGTGCTCTAGATGTTTGGACTTTGGAGGTTATTTTCTTTTCCCATGCTTTGTTTGATCGAGTTGGTTTATCATATATTCTATGAGCCTTTTTTTTTTCTGTTTCAGTCACAGGGACTCTAAAAGGATATGACCCAGCTTCTAAATCTTGTCCTGGATGAAGCTGTAGAGTTTCTTCGAGGTAATTGCCTCTGGCGCATTGTAAACATGCTTATTGGTGTCGTATAATACATCTTGCTAGGTTTCGAACTATATTCTTTTATGAATGTCGGACACCTTGTTTTTCTGATGTACCCATGTTTACTCTACATGGAAAAATAAAAATTGATCATACTTGACATACCCTCATCTTACACTAGTCAGAGTAGCATAGGTTCAGTGCTAGTATTTCCCTTGTTTTCCTCGCATAAATTATTTATGTATTGTCTACCGTCAATTCTCTCATACCACAAAGAAGAAAATGCTTCTTTTGCTGTCCAGTATAAATGAAAAAAAAATAGTAGGATATGCTGCTGATTTAGTTTGCCCTCTTAAATTAAAAATTGCAATTTGCAGTGTGATTGTTGCACACTACCCTTAATTAGCTTCAAATGCACTCGGGAGACAGATCACGGAAGCCTGTTCCTTAAATTTCATATAGAGCTTGTAATTTGGAAGTGTATGCTTTATGGATAACCTCTAAACATGTAATCTGGATGGTCTGTGTACAGAATTGAACTTATAGGCAACTTTTTATAGCAAATTTCATGTCAGTAGTTAGTCAATTGTTATTCTCAATATGCCGAAACTTGCTGTTCTCTAGTTCTATTTGTGGTATAAGCAATTAAGAGTGTGAACAGTTGCAAACTGAAACTTGAAATTACTGGGAGGGTTTGGTTTCTGCTTTCCTTTCGTTCTTAAATTGTTTTATGTATCTACTGGAAACAAAAACTTGATTTGCTTTGCTATTTATGGATTCTCTGTAGACCAGGATGATCCGTTGAAGACTACTGATCAGACTAGGCGTCTTGGCTTGATAGTATGTTCTTTCTTCCCTACCCTTCCCTTCTGTATCCTTTTACCATTTTTTGTTCAATTTTGTGGTACCATTTTGAGAAGTAATCTAAATTTTTTTTCCAGCAATGCATGTATTTTATCCTCTGGATTGGTATGGATTTAATAACCTGAATAATTTGGCTGTTTACATGTCTAAACCGTTTTCTCGCGGAATCCACTTGAGAAAAGTTAGTGTCGAGATGATTGTGTTGTTAGGTATAGGTATCAAATTTCCAATCGGGACAATAATTTCAGCATCAACAAGATTGTCTAAATTTTGTCTAAGTTGCAGAGTCCACGCTACCTTATCCTTCATAGGCAATGTAATCTAATTTTAAGCTATTGTTAATACTAATTTGGAATGATTTTTGTATGTGTTATATATTATCTCAAATAATAGGAAGTAAACGTAATATCCGAAGGGTTTATAGGATGTCACTACAAACACCATATAGCATTTGAAGTTGAACAATATGTCAATTCTTTGATGCAGGTTTGTAGGGGCACGGCGGTTATGCTGGTCTCGCCAAACGATGGCACAGATGAGATTGCCAATCCTTTCACCCAGCCAGATGGAGCCTGATCTGACCCGTCTTTGAAATGGCAGTATGCCATTCCTTTGCTGTTTTATGCCCATGTTTTTATATCTTGCAAACTATCAAATACCAAACCTCCAAATAACATTATTCGAAGTCGAAGCACCGTAGCTGCTAGTATAGTATCAGGGTGTTTTCTTTCTTTGCATTTAGCTTAATTGAAATCGTCGTTTAAGCGAATCATCGTAGACACCGTCAATGAATGCGTTAGAATGAATGTCCGACTTGTGGATTTGTTGTGTTAGTTCCTTGGTAACTTGTATTCAGGGATGGACCCATAATTTTATGTAAGGGGTACAAACTTGAAATATATAAAATATAGGTAAACTTGAAATTTTTAGGGGGTGCGGCTGTCTCCTAGCACCCCTAGGTCTGTCCCCGCTTGTATTTGCTATGTTGAATGCTTCTGTTATTTTTACAAGTTTTGGACAATGAGCATAATTCAATTTTTGGACGCATTTTTGTCACTTGTAATGAAGATAGAACATAAAACGCCGTCGTTACGGTATTGATAGCTCATATTTAAAATATTTTAGATTTTATATAAAATTGATATATTACAAAATTGTATTATACTAATTTAAGATTTTTTTTTAAAATCATTGGATAATACCGTTAAAATCATTATGGTAATGATTTAATTATTGGATATAAAATACAAGAATTTTATTTTAACATTATTTTCCTATTATTTATTAAAATATTTATTTATAATTCATCAACATATGTAGTTAGGTTTAACCATAGTTTAACTTGAATGTTATTTTTGTCTAAATGTAATAATTACATATTTTGGGTTAAGTGTTGTTTATTATTAGGTATCAAGTTTGATATCTTAAACCTAAATCACTTTCTCCTCCTTAACTAATTTCAATTAGGGTAAAATTTTGATAGTGCAAAATTAATTTTGCACAAGTATGTGTATTTACACTATAAATTAAAATTGACCCTAAACTCTAAAAACCTAAACCCTAAACACTAACCTTAAATTTTAAACCCTACAACCCAAATTCTTAAACTCTAAACCCTAAATTAAACCCTTAACTCCTAAAACTAAAAGGTCTGTGTAAACTGTGTATTGAAGATTTTATCTTTCAATTATAGTTAAAATTAAATGTTGTTTTTGTCATAGTCCTAAATCATTTTTTCTCGATAATTAATTTAAATATTCTTTTTATCAATAATTTTTCTCAAACTTATTTAATTTTCACCAAAAAGCTGATGACACGTATTTTTTATTAAAAAAATCAAATTTATTAAATTATTTAAAATTAAAATAATTATTAAATTGATAAAATTTTAAATATTGAGAATTAAATTATTGAGTTTTTAAAGGTTATATTTTGATACACATACCGTGTAAAAAAATTTACACAACCCTTCTATAAAATTTAAAATCTAAATCTCAAACTCTAGCACCGTAAAACCTAAACACTTACACAAACTTGTGTATCAAAGTATTTTTTTTAATTATGCTCTTATTTTTTTAACAAGGATTAAATTGGCTTTCATTATTATTATTATTATTATATTATTATTTTAAATTATGCTCTTATTTTTTTAACAATGATCAAACTATGTATAGAAAACTCGGGTTCAATCGCTATGATTGTAACGTGTGTGTATTAATATGTATGAACGTATATTACCTCATAATCACCTATTGAAATGTCTTTTCATTAACACAAACAAAACAACCAATTACACCAAATCGACGAAACAGATCCAGCAAATCCAAACGGAAAAGAAAAAAAAAACAAAAGAAGAAAAACCATTAACACAAACAGAACAACAAATGAGGGAAAAAACATGGAAGGCGATAAGAGAAAAATAATTACCAGTTGAAATCGAGGCAAGTACGATATCAACATAACTAAAGTAATAAAGTTGTTTGTCGTTTTAAGAAATATCGAAATATATAAACACTCAAATTAATGCAAAGAGAATGAGCTACTGATAAATTTATTACGTCAAAATTTAAGAACCGACAAAAAAACGAGTCGAAAACCTACTTAATTATCTATATATTATATTTTTTTACACCGCCTTTTGCCCAAAGATGATGATGATGATTAAAATTTTGATATATTAATAACAGAAAAAAAATTTTGATACACATGTCGTGTAAATTTTAGTTTATAAGTGTCTTTTAATTTTAGGGGTTAGAGTTAGGGTTTAAGGTTTAGGAGTTTAAGTTGTAGGGTTTAGAATTTAAGGTTAGTGTTTAGAATTTAGTGTATAAGGCTTAAAGTTTATGGTTTATTTTTTTAGAGTTTAAGATTATAAATTTAAAATTTAAATTTTTATAATGTATCAAAATTTTACTCTTAATACCAAATAACAATAACGATGCCGTCCTCAAGGGTAGCAACCTTGCTAATAAATGATGCTCCACATGCTAAAATTACATTATATTCCTCTTATTATTAAAATAATAATAATAATAATAATTAAAGCTTTCCCCCAAAAAGAGGGCATGTTGTACTATTTCAAAACTAATCAAAACATTTTTATTGTATTATTAAAATAAAATATTTTATTAAAATTCAATAATAATATTTGATTTTTTTATTAATTTTTATTATTAGTACTATATATAGTTTAAGTTATAGATTTAGTCTTTATAATTCTATCTAATATTTTTAATTCATGTATGTCTTAAAAGCCGTGTTAGAAGGATGAGTTAAAATTTTAAATTTAAAGAGTTAAATTTATTAAATTATTATCAAATTAATAAGATGTATAGAATTTATAGATTAAAATTATAACAAATTATATAAAACGTTTATTTTAATTTTAATGGCCTGATAATTTATTTGTAATAATGTTTTAATTGAAATGTTAAATTGTAAATTTTAAAATATATATTTATTTATAGTCAAACACATAATTAAGTAATATAAAATATATTTCACAATTTATTATTCCATAATTCGTGAAAAACATGAATTTTTTTTAATTGAGTTACTAAAATCAAAGTGCATAATTTAAATCCGGAAAATAACAAATCTTTAGGATGATAAAGGTACCTCGAAAATGGACACCGAATCGAGATTGATAACAACAATCAACAATTTGAACGTGAAACCATTATTGTATTTATTTTAAATTTTTAAACTTTCATTATTTGACCAACTGATTCTATTAACTATTTTAATATTATTTTTCTATATCATATTTTAACGGGAAAATATTTTATGTATTATCGGTAAAGCAAAAAATTTCTACAAGCGTCTTAATTTTAGTATTTATAAATTTAGTTTAGGGTTTTAAAATTTAGTGGTTTAAAATTCAAGGATCATTGTTAGAATTTAGATTTAAATTTTAATCTCTAAACTCTAAATTTTAACCACAATATTTAAATTTTAAATCGACAAATTATGAACGATAAACTGAATTCTTAAATCTTAAAATTAAAACACTTCTAAATTTTTTATTAAACTCTTTATTTATGAAATAATTAAAATTAACTTTTATAGATAAAGTGCTAAAAAAATATTTTAACTGAATTTCTATCTTTATTTTTTCTCCATAATATTTTAAACAAAATTATTCTTTTAAACTCATTTATATTATAATTTTTATATCTTTATAAATAAAAATTGAAATAAACATTTTATCTATTTTAATTTTTTTTTTAACGAATTATTAAACAAAACTCGTTCAAAAGTTCGGATGGTATACTAACGAAATTCAAAATTTAGAATAATCTAATACAAATTTCACAATGATGAATTTCATCAAATTTTTTTAAATATTTTTAAACAAACAATCTAAAAGATTACAATTTGAGGGGAATACTAAAATTAAAAATGTCAGAATCCTAAAACAAATGCAAAAATTACCCAAAATAATTCTTCATTTTTTTTCAGGAAAAGAAAGTGAAATGGAAAGAAACAACTAGAAGATTGCATTATCTTCTTCATCTTCAACAATCTTGACGTGAATGTTTTGATTTAATCTTTTTTTTTTGAAACGATCTCTGAGATCGAGCATCCATATCCAAAGCTAGCTAAAATTTCTAGGTCGAAAAATGGAGAAAATATATTTAATTTAATTTAATATTTGATAATAAAAAAAATGAAAACTCAGACTTTGATTATCTTCGCTGCTTTAACCACGGGATTCTCCCTCGCGATCGCCTCGCGTCCCACCGCCTTGTAATCGTAACTGCAATCGTGACGATCCGAATACCGGTGAACCGCGCAGAAGAGCTCGCCGCACCGACATCGAAACCCGGTCAACCCGACCCGCTTTTTACAACCGGAGCAACGATTCACCGCCTTCTTCTCCGTACCTGCGATCCGTGAAAACGCCGTCCCTTTAGGCGGGGAACAATCGGATCGCTTGTTTAACGAACGGGACAACGTGGATCTCGACGTTTGGGAACTAGTAACCGCGGCGGATGAGAAGGCGGGGGTCGCGGTGTCGTTGAAACAGTTTTGACAGAGGTTGGTGGTGGCCGGATTTCCTATAACCCCGCAGTTGTTGACGCAGAGCGTCATGGTTTCGGGTACCTTGAACTCGGTTTCTTCCTTCTCGGTTCTTTGGGCCATTTTTTTTTCTTCCGTTCTTACTAAGGAAATCGATGAACAAAGGGAAGAAATAAAAGAAAGAGGGGACAGGAAAATGAGAAGGAAAGAGAGAGAAATGGGGGGTTTTGGCTTTGGGGAGAAATGGAGGGATTTGAAGGGATTGAGAGGTCGGTAATGGCGATGGTATTTGGACCTCATAGTATTAACCTCTTTATATATATATACACCAACTTGTATTAACGAAAATGACCTCATCGTTTTTTTTCCTTAAATTTTTTGTTAGATAATCTTATTATTATTATTTTAGATAAAATTATAAATATTTAATTTATTGATGGACTAATTTGAATAAGAATGACAAATTTATGGATCAATAACAATATATAAAGGGAAAGGGGTTCAAAACATACCAAAAAATAACAAATAAAAATCTCATGTCATTTATTATGTCTATTTCTATGCTTTAACTCTAAAAAATAATTTTTAAATATAAACTCTAAATTTTAAATCGTAAGTCTTAAAAATACACTCTACATCATAATTCAAAACATTAATCATAAAGCATGAACTCGTTTTTTAGTATAAGATCATAATTAGGATCATTAAAAATGACAGAAGATTTGTACTAAAAAATATATGTAACAACATACGCAAGCTTGAACCAAACAAACAGAAAGAAAATACAAAACAAGAAAAAACATAATAAAAGAAGATCAACAAAAGAGAAGACCAAAACAAGTCTATAAGAACAAATAGAAAAGCAAAGCTAAAATTTATTGACAATAATATAATTTGAATTAAATAGTGTAGAGATTCATTATAAACAGCGACATAATTTGATAAAAAAATTTGAAGGGTCAACTTAAAACTTTAAAAATTTTAGAGACTTACGTTAAATTTAAAACATTAAAGGGTTCATTTATATATTTTTTTTTAAAAATTTGGAGTCTAACTAAATTCTTTAATATTTTTGAGAGATTTTATAAGAACTTTTAAAATTAATGGAATGAGATTTAAAATTTCAAAATCTTTAATTCTTTTATATATTAAACCAAAAAATAACAAAAAGAATAATTAAGGGACGTGGCACATTTTAATTGGTCAAGATGGATTATTTTAACAATATTAGTTTTTTGGGAAAATATGAGTAACGTCAAAAAATTTAGGGGTACTTCGTTCGAAAAACAAGTTTAAGTACAAAAACTGAGAAAAAAAAGGTATAATTTAGGGGGGAAATGAATTAAGCCATTAATTTTTTTTAATTCGATCCAAGTCTAAAATCTTAATTATAAAATATCAATTTTTTATTATTCATCGGTTTAGTATTCGTAACATGTAATTATTTGTAAATCGTCATCATCGAGATCATTGTGGAATGCGCTTACGCGTCTTCTACTCCTTCATTCGTCAAACCGCGCACCATAATAATAATAATATAAATTCCTATACTTTATTTTTTTTCTTTTGCTTCCTTTAGGGTTAATTCTAACAAAAGTCTCGATATTTATGGTCTAGATTTAAACTGCTCTCAAGATTTTAAAATATTTTAATTGAGTCATTGCAGTATTGATATTATATCAACTATATCTATTGTCAACCTAATCAATACATTGAGACTTAAATATGAACTATAGTGTGGAGAAATTTGATGCAATTATTTTTCTTTGTAAACTCACTTTGTGAAGTGATTTTAAATGAAAACTGTTTGTTGTATTCGAAATTTATTATAAATATAACATCTAAAATAACTTTAAAATTATTTACTGAAATTTAGAAAGTTTAACTCTCGAGTGAATCGATCACATCTTAAATATAAATTAATTTCCAATCTTTAAATTCTATAATTCTTCTCAACTTGTTCCCGAAATCTTTTTGTTTATATTAGTTCTGAATTTTAATTTTGTCGTTTCGATGACGTGTGACTCTAATGGTGCATAATATGACATAGTGTTATAGTGTTGCACCATCTAAAAAACTAAAAATAAAAAAAAACAAGTTCAAGAATTAATATGGACGAGGAGATTCACTAATTGGCCTAGTGGTCATGGATGCTCATACGTTTGACTATTTGTGTGGGTTTGAATTTTGACATTTGCCTTGAGAATATTATTGTAACACAATTTAATCAAAATAAAGGAGGCGAAAAAATTCTAAATTTTAATTTGGCATAATGCAGAAAAATTCTCATAACATTTGACTGAATAGTCATTTGGGCTTCTATTCTTTTTTGAAGTATTTTAACCATCAATGTTTCATTTTGGATCAAAATGGCCCCTCCGTGATGAAAACTAACATTCAACTTACGATAAAACAACTCGAAATGACTTGACAAAATGACACATCATCAGAAAAAATAAAGTTATAAAATTATTTTTGATTGATGTGTCATTATGTAAAGTCAACACATTTGCCTATATGACACTGTTAAGTCAGCGTGCACTGCCATGTTGGTTTGTCATGTCATGTAAAGCCATTTAATGTTAGTTGGCTAACAGTTTTCATCTACGAATGAGCTATTTTGATCTAAAATGAAACGTTAAGAGTTAAAATACTTTAAAAAAATGGGCCAAATGACTATTTAATCAAATATTAGAGATGTTTTTTGACACTGTACTTTTTAGTTTTGTCATTTTGGTGACGTGATTTTGTAATATTACACTACATGACATAGTATTATAGTGTCACACCATCTAAAGAACTAAAAGGAGAGAAATTGCAAGTTCAAGAATGAATATGAACACAGAATAAGTTTCAGGATCGAATTGAGAAAAGTCATTAAGATTAGGGATAAAAAATTACATTATCCCTAATTCTACGTCGGTCTACGCTTTTCATATTGAACGACACTTATTAAATAACATAAAAATCACGAGGAAAATGTGGTCCCTCCAAAAAAATAAATCAAAGTTAAGTTGCCAAGTTGACATTACAACTTTTTCAAGTTGCAATTTCACTTGTATGGTGATTCGCTGAGCAATTTGTCTCAAGCTGTAGAGCAGCTTTCTCCCATCACCAACCTTATCACAAATGAGAGAGAATCTCAACCGTTCATTTTCGCTTAAAGTTAAAATTGGATTATATTGGTGGTAATTGGTTACTTTGCTCTGTTGTGTTTAGATGCTTTAGATTCCATCTAGGGATGGGTATTTCACACGATCGGGCCAGGTCGGTTTTTTTTAAATGAATTTGGGTTAGGTTAAATTTGTGTTTAGAGTAAAAAATATTCGACCCGACCCATGATCAATAGTATGATTTTTTCTATATTTTCAGGGATACTTGTAATAATGTCTCGTGTTTATATATTTTTTAAAAGAAAAATACTTTAGTTTACACGAGCTTTTAAATTTTAGGGTTTACGGTTTTAGGTTAGATTTTATGCATTTATTGTGAATGGTGTAAAATTTAAGGTTTATGGTTAGAATTTATACTTCAGGGTTTACGGTTTAGGTTTTTGAGTGTTGGGGCTAAGGATTTAGGTTTTAGATTTTAGATTTTATAACTTAAATATGAAGGATTGTGTACGTTTTTTTACACAACTTGCGTCTCAAAATATAACATATTTTAAATTTAGATCTTTAAAATTGTTTTTTATAATTAGGTCCATAAAATAAATGTTTTTACAATCAAGCGGGTTGGTCAAGTTCATATTGAGGTATATAATTTTTGGGTTGGATCGACTACAAATCTGACTCGAACTGTATCCATCCCTAATTTCATGTTTAACGTATGAGATAATACCAATTTCTTGGTTTAAAAAGCTTGATTGTTTATTGATAATTTAAAGAGTAACGTATTACGCGGGTTTGAGAAGTTTAGTATACATAGTATGTATGAGTTTTATGGTCTAGAAAAGAATAATTATTACAAAACTACATTAAAAATGTTAAAAATAAGAGTTGTAAACTACGAACTCGAGCTCAATCTTAATAATATAAGCTGATTTTTTATGATTCGAATTTAAATACCATCATTTGTAGAAAATTAAAAAGTGAAATGAAGAACCTAACCAACAATTAGTTGGTCTAGTGGGATGAGACACTAGATCATTTAAGCAAGGTTAATGGTTTGAATCTTGGCAAACAGGTCATTCGGTTTGAGTTCGGTTTGAGTCATTTCGGGTTTGTTATCATTCGGTTTGGTTTTAGTTCGGTTCTATTGTGATCCAGGTCATTTCGGGTCGGTTAATATCAGTTTGGTTATTTTTGGTTCGGTTGATTTCGATTCGGGTCAATTTTGGGTTTAATCGAGTTTTTAGGTCGGTCAGTTTTTTACACCCTATATATAGCTTTATAAAGCCAATATATTCAACTTTTCAGTGAGTTGTGCGGCTATTCATATCCCTTCTTTCTTTATTTCTATTGACATCTTTCTTATATTTCAGGTTGTCTTCGGTTCGGGTTCATACGGTTCGGTTGAAAATCGGTTTGGGTCAGTTTCTATTTAACTAAAATTCGAATCGATTTTGGTTCGGTTTGATTTATTTTGGTTTTCGAATCAAATTTTGAGTCATCATGTTCAGGTCGATTTCGAGTCGCGGATCAAGTTTGCCAGGTCTATTTGAATCATAACGTTATGAATGAAGTAATTAGGTTGAGATGGTTACCCCATAATGAGCTTTTGTAGTACCCAATCCAAATTAAATATGAGTGGTTACACAAAAAGAAAAAACATAAGAACCTCTATTTAGGCTTATACGCCTGGATCATATGGCCCGATCCTTAGAAAACTCATTCATGAAATTGAGTTAGTTTGATCCAGCCTATTTATTTATTTATTTATTTAATTTCCAGTGTATGAAATTCAAGATTGAATCTATCTTGAACCCTACAGTGGTCTCAGTGGTAAATGATGATGTATTTTACCTATGTGACCCGGGTTTGAGCATCGTATATGTACGGTGTGCGCGCCTTATTAAAGGCTAAAAAAATTAAACAGATACTACATTGTAATCACACCATCATATTAAAAAAAATTCGAAGTCTGAATTTGAATTCACTAATTAAAAGTTCAATATAATTTATTAATACATCCAACACCGGTTAGTTTTCTAACTAAATATTTAATAATAAAATAATATTATTTTAAATAAGTTTAATTTAGAAAATATACAATATTTATAAATATTATTTCATTTATCTTATATTCTATAAAAATTAAAAAGTTAACACATCTACTTTAATTTGTCATAATTTGATTATAGTATTTTACAAAATTTAAAAAGTTAATCCAATTATCGATAAATCATGTAGTTTGTATTATTTTTCAATTTTCTAAAGTACAATGATTAAATTTTGATAAATTAAGATAGAGGGATTAACTTCTCAGTTTTTGTAAAGCATGAGATAAAATTCTTAATTAGATAAAAAAATGCGGGTCAAATTGTATAAAGAGACCCTGTATTTTTTTTAAGTTTGATCCTTTTACTACAATTTGAATATTTCTAATCCCTTACCTATTCTTTACGAAATATTAACTTTCAGTCACGAATTTTTTTTAGTTAAATGCATCAAATAATTTGGTAAATTTATATTTAAACATGTGATGATATTACATATATACCTCAATTACAAGTGTATAAATATATTTTTATAAAAATATAAAATTATTAATTATTAATTAAGCTCAATAGCTAAATTAAATTATTATAACTTATCTTTTAATGTAATTACATAAAAATAAGAATATCCAAAGATAAAAAAAATAGCATTTGGTTTAAAATGTCAAAATATTGTACAATAAGTACACAAATACACTTTGAGATCGATTGAAATGAACCGAATCACATTAAAATTTTTACCCGAACCAAACTTAAACTACTTGATATTAGTTTAAGACCGGTTTGGTCGACTACCATGTTAAATAGTAATATAGTATACCTATTTTGAAAAGTAGAGAATTAGAAACAATCAAAATTTTGAACCCATCAAGTGATTATAATAGAAAAGAGAACGTTGTTATTCTTAGGTGAACTGAGTTTGAGCAGTTTGTTGCACAATGTATGTGCGTTATAATTTTCTTGACATTAATACGTGCGTCACTAAAATGGCTATGATCAATGAACAACTAATATCTTGTTTTTACACAACGAGTTCCCCCTGGCTCATTAAAAATTGATAGGCTCAATACACTTCAACCGAAAATCGCTGATGAAAGGGTGAATGTCTTATTCATTAAGTAATATCAAAATAAATATTTCAACAAAAATAATGAACGAAAGAAACTTGTCAAAAACACACGACAAGTTCTCATTTCGGTTTTCACTGTAGTAGATGTCTTAATTTGCTAAATATTCTCTAACATGCCATACATTCCTAATAGGTATAATGTCAAAAATGTCTCTAACATTTGACCGTATAGCTACTTTGGTCTATATTTTTTAAGCACTGTAACCTTCAGCGTTTTATTTTGGGTTAAAATGGCCCATCCGTGAATGAAAACTATAAATTAACTAACGGTAAACAACTTGACATAACGACAAATCAACATAAAAAATAATTTTGTACTTGTATATTTTTATAAAATTATTTTTTGACTGATGTATCATTCTGTCAGTATGCTCTGACATGAAAGTTTGCCATGTCATTTCAAGTCATTTACGGTTAGTTAACTAACAAGTTTCATCCATGGAGTGACCATTTTGGTGAAAAATGAAATATTGAGGGTTAAAATGCTTCAAAAAAGAATATGAACCAAAATAATTATCCAATCAAACGTTAGGAGCATTTTTTTGTCATTATGCCTCCCTAGTATTACATTTTTTTAATAAATCTTAATCCTACCTAAAAAGGAGGGGAAAGATACTCTATGGGAAGAAAGAGAGTGCTCATAGTGGCTCTAGAACTCATGACTAGGGGGTGATAATAAGCCGAGCAGAGCCCGAGCCTGGTTGTCTCGGAAGCTCGGCTCGAGCTCAAAATTTTAGACTCGAGCTCGAAGTGGACAATTTGAGATCGGCTCGTCTCATTACTCTCCTCAAATTACTTTTAAATATTTTTATTGAAGTTTTGAAAAATAACACATGCAAACCTATTTAGGAATATTAATATTTATTTTTAAAGTCCACAAGTAGAGGTGACAAACAAGTCGTTCGGCTTGGGTCATTTCAGGTCTAACTATATTCGGTTTAAGTTCAGTTCGAGTCTGGTTCAGTTTTAGTTCAGGTCCCTAGCAATTTTAGTGACTTTCGATTCAGTTATTTTTAGGTCGGTTGATTTCGAGTTAATAAGAGATCAATCGGTTTTAGTCGGGTTTTCAAGACGAGTTAGGTTTTTCCACCCTATATATGACTTTATATAGCTTATATATTTGGCTTTTTGGTGAGTTGTGCGACAATTCATATCCCATATTTTTTTATTTATTTCAATAATTTTTCTTTATTTTAGGTTGCCTTCGTTTCGGTTGAAAAATGGTTCGGGTCTATTCGGTTTGGTTGAAAATCGGTTCAAGTCCATTTATTGTTCAACTAAAATTTGGGCCGATTTTGGTTCAAATTATTTTGAGTTTTGGATCAAATTCGGGTACATTGGTTTGGATATCGGGTCAAGTTTGTCAGGTCTATCTACAAGTAACCATAATACGTTTTCTAGATTATTCAAGTCCACAAAGAGAAGGAGATTTAAAGTGTTTAACCATGACAACAAGTTAACAACACTGAAACATACAAGTGTATATGGAGTATATATATATATATATATATATATATAATTATTTTGAGCATGTTCACGAGCTTTTCGAGCTGAGCTTGGGTCAGTTTAGCTCGACTTGCTAAGCACAAGCTCGAGCCGAGCCCGAGTAACTTGCAAGCCGATCAGGCTCATTATCACCCCTACCCATGACCTAAGAGAATACGAGATAACAAAGATGGACAACTTGATTAACCGGCCAAATGTGCTTACTCCCTAATATTACATTTTAATTGCATTATTTCTCTTAAAAAACATCAAATTTGTAGCAGAGGGACTAATTTCATCAAGAATAAGCATTACAGGGACTTGATAGAAAATTTGACAAAAGAAAGGCCCATTCACAGTCAATACATATATATAGAGGTGGCAAACGGGTCATTCGGTTCAGTTTCGGTTTGGGTCATTCGGTTCAGTTTCGGTTTGGGTCATTTCTAATCTGATATTATTCGGTTCAAATTCAGTTTCGGTTCGGTTCAGTTCGATTTTAGTTCGGGTCTATTATGATTCGGGTCATTTTGGGTCGGTTGATTTTCGGTTCGGTTATTTTTGGTTCGGTTCCATTTCAGGTCAATGGGAGATCGGTCGGTTTTAATTGAGTTTTTAGGCCGTTCAGTTTTTTACACCCTATATATAGATTTATAAAGTCAATATATTTAGTTTTTTGGTGAGTTGTGCGGTTGTTCATATCCTATCTTTATTTGTTTCTATTAATATCTTTTCTATATTTCGGGTTGTCTTTGGTTCGGGTCTATTCGGTTCGGGTGAAAATCGATTCGGGTCCATTTCGGTTCAATTTAAATTCGGGTCGGTTTCGATTCGTTTGTTTCGGTTTCGGATCAAATTCCAGATCATCATGTTCGGATCGATTTTGAGTCTCGGTTCGAGTAAATCGATTCAGTTTTCGAGTCTCGGGTCAAGTTTGCCATGTGTATATATATATATGAACCGAAAACGCACTTTATTTTTGTTTGCTTCATCTCCTCCATTCCGATCCTCACAAAACTTCCTCTTTTATCTCTTTTTAACCCCCAAAATCCTCTTCTCACGATCGGGGGATTCCCCTATGCCATGAAACTCAATTCTCTCTCCCATTCTCTCGCAGGCACCTCAATCCTCTCACGCGCCGCCACGTCCCTCCCATTTCCTACGCCGCTCCCGCCTTTTCACGTTGCTTGCAAACCCCTGGAGCTAGGGTTTTTGGAATAGTAGAACTATCCGTTCGTTTTTTTTTTCTATTTTTTTGTTTTTAATCGGTAGAGGTTAGATCAGGGTTTCGGAGAGGAAATCGACGAAGATGGGCAGCGTGGATCGAGTTGATGATTTGACATTTAAAGTTAATTTTAGCGGAGATGGAGCAGCCAAGTTGAAGGATAGAGTCATGGAAAAACTCAAGGAGTTTATGGGCGACTACACTGATGATACTCTCGTGGTACTCTTTTTTCGCCCTTTTTATTTAATTTTCCGATTTATATGTATTTTCCTTTGTTTATATAAATGTATGGAATTTGGAATTTTTTCTCTGAATCGCTGCATTGATCATAGCGTTGTTTCTGCATTTTGGTTTGTTTTTTTATTCAATTTGATAATGGTAGCATGTTTTTGAGTGATATTTGCAGAATTTGAAATCTTTGAAATTACTCATGTCTGTTCCTTTTTAATGTTCTATGTTCTTATCAAGAGTTTGTGGCACTGGTTAAAAGAAAGGATTGGGAAGAAAATGAAGAATTAAAAGGCATCATGGTCCTCAATTTTTTGCTTGAGTTTTCATGATTATGTGGATTTTCAGTTGTAAGATTGTTTGAATGATATGGTTTTAATATTTTCTATAATGATGTATCTCGCCTTAGTTGTAGTTTGATTAGAATTCTTGACCTTTCAGTATTTGATGTTCTGATTACATTCAATCTTTGAGTTAGTTGGCATACACAAATTACCAAATCTGTTAGAAAATGTGAAAGATCAGATATTCCAGTTGGTGTCTAATCATATTCTCTCATTGATTTGTGTAGAAAAGAGAGTTTGAATACTCTTCTTGTTGTTTCGATATACAAGAGAAGAAGTCTATTTATAGACTTTTACAGAGGAGTTTTACACAGAGTAGTTAACCTATTAGTATTGGACTCTTATCCTTTACAATGATAGAGTTAAATTATAACTCACACTCCCCCTCAAACTGGCGTGTATATGTTGTGTACACCCAGTTTGGATGAAAACTCATCAAAAGTCGCCCTAGGAAGTGCTTTGGTGAATATATCAGCAAGTTGATTCTTGGTTGGAATATAATGAAGCTTTATTACTCCATTATTGACCTTCTCATAGATAAAATGCCTATCTATTTCAATATGTTTAGTTAAAATTCGTCTTTGCCTTTGGATTCTTGGCAATGCTCATTCTTTGATTGACTATCCTTTGTAAACCTCAAATTCTAATTTTCCATCCAACTCTAACTCGGTGAGAGCTTTTTAATCCACATTCCCTCACATATTCCAAGAGCCATAGCTCAATTTCCGTCAGACCGCTTCTAGATACCACACTGTTTTTACTTCTCCAAGTGACCGATTTCCCCACACAAACGTACAATAACCACTCACGGACCTTCTATCTGTTAGTTCTTACGCTTGACTTGAGTGCGTGTAGACTTTTACGATTCTGTCTTGATGTTTTACGAAAATAAGCCCGGACCACGGTGTAAACTTCGGTACCTCAGGATCCTATCAATCGCCTCCATGTGCTCTTCTCGAAGATCACTCATGTGTTGACTCACTATACTCACTTGAGTATGCAATGTCGTCAGTTAGTTTTCCTACCGACCTTTGGTAGGACTCTTTATTCCTTTGGATTCTCATTCCATCTTTTTGAATTTCAAAACTGGTTCCATTGGAGATTTTTCTTTGGTCTACACCGAGCATTCCGGTTTACGTAAGTAGATCTAGAATGTATTTTCTTTGGTTGATAACTAACCCTTCTTTTGATCTTGCAACTTCCATTCCCAAGAAGTACCTAAGGCTTCCTAAGTCCTTAGTTTCGAACTCCTTTGCTAGAACAATTTTCAGCTTCTCTATTTCTTCTATGTCATCACCAGTAATAATGATATCATCAACATAGACAATTAGGAGAGTTATCCTACCATCCGGTGCAGCTTTTCTAAATAATGTATGGTCTACTTGACTTTGCTTGAAATCATTCTGAACCATAGCTCTAGCAAACCTGTCAAACCATGCTCTAGGGGATTGCTTCAAGCCGTACAACGATCTATTCAGTTTGCACACTGTCTTTGTTGTGGTCTTCTCTTCTAAACAGTGTGGAACTCGCATGTACACTTCCTCCTCAAGTCTACCATTTAGAAATGCGTTTTTGATGTCCAAGCGATGCAACTTCCAATCCTTGTTAATCGCCACCAAAGCAATACCGATGGTGTTTAACTTGGCTCAAAAAGCGAAAGTTTCTTGATAGTCTACTCCATATGATTGAGTAAACCCTTTAGCCACCAACCTCGCCTTGTATCTCTCAACACTCCTATCTGAATGGTACTCGACTGTAAAGACCCATTTACACCTCACAACCTTTTCTCCTTCTGGTAGATATGTCATGCTCCAGGTATTGTTCTTTTGTAATGCCTTAATTTCCTCTTCAACTGCTCTCCTCCATTCGGATTTGTCAAAGGCCTCTTCCACTCTCTCGGGAATTCTTATCTTTGTCAATACTAATTTGTAAAAGCTTTGAATCCAGCGTTAATTTCCCATAGGCAATAAACTGTTAATAGGATGAGCAAGTACATTTCCTTACCCCTTTCTAATAGCAATAGGAAACTCATCTAAGTTAACAGTAGTAGAATCATGTGGAATAATATTACCTCCTGTCTCCAAAGCAGCAAGACTCAAAGCTAGTTCTTGGCAAGTGTTAGGCTGACTAACCGCCTCGGTCAAGTTTATTTTTCTTCTTGTATAGACACCGAGTTGTCTTTCGGTGGTTCTTGAGTCATAGAGTTTGGTGATGTATGTGGTACAGTTTTAATCATTGGAGGAGGTGTTGTATAAGGGCTGGTAGTTTTAGACTGTGGAGAAGGTGTGTCTCTGAGATTAAGAGCAATACTCACAATTTCATCGTAAGTAGGCTCGAAAAAGTATTTTTTGGAGCAATGGTACTTACATCAAGAATAGGCAAGGAAATAATGGGCTGTGGATCATGCAAGGACTGAGATTCCTTGTATCTCTCCCCCTGAATTTCAGTTCCTGCAAAGTAAGGTTTATTTTCAAAGAAAGTAACATCAAAAGAGATATATGTTTTCTCGGTAATGGGGCAGTAGCACTTGTAACCCTTCTGATTCGATGAATACCCTATAAACACACAACGTAGAGCCCTAGGATCAAGTTTACTCCTATTATTGCGATGCACATGAACAAAAGATGTGCATCCAAAAACTCGAAGAGGAAGAACAGAGGATAATGGTTTAAAATGTGGAAAATGTTGGAAAAGAGTTTCAGTGGGTACTTTGAATCCTAGTGTCTTGCTTGGCATCCTATTGATTAGGTAGGTGGCAGTAAGAAGAGCTTCCTCCATAGATAATTAGGTGCATTGGCAGAAAATAATAGTGACCTAGTCACCTCTAGTAAATGTCTATTTTTCCTTTCGGCCACTCCATTTTGTTGAGGGGTGTTGACACAAGAAGTAAGATGAAAGATGCCTTTTTCTTTGAAAAAATACCCAGGAGATTTGCTAAAATATTCACTCCCATTATCACTCCTCACTATTTTAATCTGTTTCTCAAATTGATTTTTGACCATGTGATAAAAACTTTTAAAAATTGTCTCAACTTCAGATTTTTCTTTCATAAAAAAGGTCCAAGTTGTTCTAGAAAAATCATCAATAAACGACACAAACAATCTAGACCCAGAGATGTTTTTTACTTTAGAAGGGCCTCAAATGTCACTGTGTATAATAGAAAATGGTGAAGTAGGTTTATAGTGAGAAGGAACATATGGTTTTCCCGTATGTTTAGCCATTTGACATACTTCACAAGTAAAAGAAGAGGGATTTTTATTAATGAAGAAATTAGGAAACAACTTTGCAAGGTAGTAGAAACTTGGATGTCCTAATCAAGATGCAAAAGCATAATATCATTCAAGGGAAGCGCTAGAAAAAACGATGTTCTAAAGCAACTCGAAATAGAAGGATTCGGATAGGGTAGGCCATCAAGGATATATAAGCCGTTACACACCTAGCACCGCCAATCACCGTCTTGAGTCCACGTGCTCGAAAAACTCAACCAACAACCCCAAAGTTAACCTCACATTTAACATCTCGAACCAATCGCTAATGGATAATAAATTGCATGTGAGTTTGGGAACATAAAGAACATCGACAATATTATCTTGCCACTCAATCGAACAAAACCACTCCCTTTATCATTTGTAAGGGAACCATCGGCTATCTTGATGGAGAAAGGAGACTTGTGGTTACTATAATTGTTGAAGAGTGTAGGATTTCCTGTCATATGATCAGAGGCACCAGAATCGACTATCCAATTAAATGCACTTGTTGTTGCTAAGCAAGAAATACTACCTTGATGAGTGTTAAGGCATTAGGGACATGCTTAGATGATAGGTGAGTAAAAATCTGTTGGAGTTCCTCGATCCGTTGTCTACTAAAGTCTTTGGAAGAATTTTCTTAAGATGCAAGATGGGCTTCTTTTCTCGAATCTGGATTTAGGAGGCTTCCAATCATTGGTTTTCCATGCAGCCTCCAACATTGGTCCATCACATGCCCAACCTTTTTGCGGTGGTCACACCAAGGTCTCCCCCTCCTTTGTTTACTCCCCGAGTTGGAGTTTGTAAGAAGAGCGAAGCTTCATTTTTTCGGATCTGCCGCACCATCGGGAAAGTCCGCTTTTCCTTCGGATTTTTGAAAAGGCTTCTCGAACCAGTGGTAGTGGTTTAGTGGCTAAAATCTCGCCTTTGGCTCCATCAAATTCTCCATTCAATCGGAGAGAAACTGGAACACCCTCCTCTCGATTTTTGAGCTTATTGTAGAAGTTAATGTCATCAGGACACTTCCATTCATTAGCTTCATACAGATCTATTTGCTGCCAGCATTTGGTTAGGACTCCAAAATATTGCGCCACTGTTACCTCCTATTGTCTGAGATTTTTGATCTTATTCTCAACTCCAAAAGAGTTACGGTGTGTTGTCAACACCGGAATGCGTATCTCTGGGCAGCATTCCAAATTTCTCTTTGTAGTTTGATAAAGCATAAAATTTTCTCCAATTTCGGGTACCATGAAATTAATTAACCACGACATTATCATGGTGTTTTCACTCAACCAATTAGAGAGTTTGGGTCGACTCATCCGGAACAAGAGTTGAGTCCGAGAGATAGGAAGCTTTCCTTCTTCCCGTAATGTACTGACCGCAGACCGATTGAGACCAAGGAAGGTAGTTGTTTCCATTTAGTTTATAGGATGTAATGGAGAAAGAGAGGCATCCGAGAGTTGGAAATCAGATGAACGAGGGCTGTTTTGAGAGCTAATTTCTGATGTAGCAGGATCGGAATTAGTCATGGAGAGGTGTAGATCTGATCGAAAAGGGAAAAAAAGATTTTGAGGAGATAGTATCGACCTAACCTAATACCATGTAGAAAAAAGAGTTTGAATACTCTTCTTGTTGTTTCTATATACAAGAGAAGAAGTCTATTTATAGACTTTTACAGAGGAGTTTTACACAGAGTAGTTAACCTATTAGGATTGGACTCTTACCCTTTACAATGATAGAGTTAGATTATAACTAAACTACTTAGTTATGATAGAGTTAGACTTCCTATTATACACGTATTAACTCACAATTTGATTGGCAGGAATATGTGATTGTCTTATTGAGAAATGGCAGACGTAAAGATGAAGCAATGAACGAGTTGAATGTTTTTCTTGGGGACGACAGCGATTCTTTTGTCACCTGGTATTTAGATTATTTTTCCAACTCTCTCTGTTTTGGAAAATTAGTGCTTAGATAAACATAGTTGTAATTTTTTTATATTAGTGTGTATGGATATAATATTCTTATTTTGTTTTTGAACAGGTTGTGGGATCATTTGGCTTCAAATTTGGATCTGTATGTTCCTTCTCAGGAAACTCATGTTGAAGGAGCCAGAAAAACTGCATTGGGGAACCAGTCTATTGGTCCCGACTCTCACCAGTTGGATACTGATTCTGAAAGAGTAAAGACTACTAAGGTTTCCAGGAACCGGCACAACAGGGAGTGGAAGGGACTAGTTAGGGATGCAGCTGAACCACCACCTCTTCGGAGCTCTGAAATTGATAGTATTTGTTTTGAAGAAAAATCCAGTTGTAAAGTAAGCCGTGGAAGATCTACCTCTCCTCGTCCTGCTCAGAAGAAAAGGAATAGACATGATGAGCGACAGTGTATGAAGGTTTGAATTTCTAGATACATATTCTTTACTAGTTGATGACCATTGGCTAGAATTAAGAGCATATTGTTCTCCTTTAATTGGACAAAATATATCCTTATGGAAATGATTTAGAGCTGATGGTATAGGGGTAAATTTCTTAATTATCCTGAGGGTCACATATTAATCATTAATTACTTCTATTTTTTTGCTCTAACAATAATTCAGAAGGGTTTGTTTCTTCATGAAATATTTTTGTGTAAATTGTCTAGCAGTTTGATGTTGTGTCAACTGTAAAATGTCATGTTTTTTTTGTTCATTTGGCTATGGTCATCTGATCCATGGTTGAACTCCTTTGTAGAGGGAAGCAGTTTCTCAGATGAACATTGATGCCCCTAGGCGGCTGCTTCAGTTTGCTGTGCGAGATGCAGTTGGAACTTCGAGGACACCTGTTGCAGCCAAGGAACCATCATCCAAGCGCCTTAGATCAGTTGTCTCAACATCTTCTGGAGATTTGCCAGTTCGTCCTCGGAGAAGTCAGTCTATTGCAAGAGTGCCAAATCCAATGGCGACAATGATCAAGGCTGTTGCAGAAGCTGCTGAAGATGTGACAAAGGTAAAAAATGCTGGAAGTGTGTTTGACAGGCTTGGTCCTGGAACGGATGTTTCGGAGACCCATGGCCTACATCCAGAATTCAGAGAGTCTCTTCCTGAGGATGAAGAATATGAAGATCTCGACCAACCTTTGGAGAAAACCCGTTCGACGTATTATCAAAGAGATGAGTATGGTGGTCGACATGTTGGTAACATAACTGCTTTTGAAAGTGAGACTGGGTTGGCTTCAGAGTCTCTGTCTGACAATGAATGGTATGATGATGTTGATGTTGTTGGCCATGGTGTTATGGATGTGTCTCGTACTGGTACATCAAGTGGAAATAAGCGTGATAATTCACTTATGGTGCAATACAATGTAGCTAAGGATGATGAAATCTTGCAAACGAGGAACAAAGATCAAAATCAATCTACTATAGCAGCAAATTCTCGTAAGATAGTTAACATTTCTGTCAATGTAAATACCTGGAAACCACCTCATTATCAAGAGCCAAGGGAGGTTTCAGAATTGGAGAGTCGGAAATCTCTTTTAGAGAGTGAAGCAGCTGCTAACAAGTCTAATGCTAGATTGTTGGAGAATGGCAACCCAGTTACTGTCGGCAATCGAAATGTAGGATTTTCTTCCTATATTTATCCTCTCCCTTATTCTTTGCACTTGGGTTGTTGAAAATTACTTTTATTGTTAAATTATAGGTTAAAAGTGCTGCTTTCAACCTAGATATGTCTCAGAAAGCAGTGCAGCCTTCTGGTGAGTTGTCTTCTATTGTTAGGACTTGGGATTGATTATTCTTCTGTTGCATGCCTCAGACATGGAATTCTCTTGTGCTACGAATTTTTCATTCTGTTCTGTTGGAATTTTTTCGTTGCATTCTTAACATTATTTTTTTTATTTTTGCAGTTTCACATTCTGCAGGTCGTCCTTTGGAGGATGCTGAATCTCGAACCATCTTTGTAAGCAATGTAAGAAACCAAACGTATCTGGCGAGTTTACAAAGAGGATATGTCTCCCTTAGTTTTGACAATATACAGTTCCGTAACATAAGCAGGTTCATTTTGCTGCTACCAAGGATAGTCTTTCTCGACATTTTAATAAGTTTGGAGAAGTGATAAAAGTTGTTATCGTTACGGATGCAGCGACGGGGCAACCGAAAGGGTAAGTTGCTTTAAATATTTGTTCTTAATAAGTATGTCTGTCCCTTATCTCTTTGTGTATCTCTGGAAAAACATCCTCTATTTTCTAAGTGCAATGCATACACAGGTCAGCTTATGTGGAGTTCATGCGAAAGGAAGCAGCAGACAATGCTTTGTCTCTGGATGGTACCTCATTCATGTCACGGATTCTTAAGGTATTTAATCCTTCTTGTGTTCTCTGTTCCTATGTATATCGGTATTGCTCTATCTTAGATTGGAGAGTTTCACGGGTTAAAGATTTTCCCTCTATTGGAAACCGTCTTGACCGTCTCGACTTAGCCTAGTGTCATAAAGCTAAGGCGACTAAGTCACAACTTGTTTGATTTCCTTCTTGCTGAAGGTTGTGAAGAGAACTTCTGCTCCTCAAGAAGCCACTCCTGTCATGACATGGCCCCGCATAGCTCAGGGTTCTCCATTTGCTGCTGCGAGGTTTGCCAGAGCTCCTTTCGCCAGAGGTATACCAGGTGCATTTAGGCCTCACCTTCCCATAAAACCTGGTGCAAGAAGCTTTCAGTGGAAGCGTGATGCTCAGGCCATTCCATCCGATGCCGCCGCCGCTGCGAGTAATTTTCCTTCTCCCACTGCCCGAAGTCTCACCTATATCCGAACAGAGCCCAAGCCGGAAGGGAATGCCACTACTTCCTAGTTCAGTAATCTCATTTTCTCACATACCTGCACCAGGCTTGCATTGGTTTTCTATTTTTGGCTTTTTTTATTGAAATGTTTTTAATGGACTGATTGCATCGAAGAATGGGGAAAAAATCCGAACGCAATGATTTTTGAACACCCGGAGGAACATGTCTAGAATAGATATGTATGTTATAGAAGTGGCAAAACTGGTCTATTTTGTAAGAAATTTTGCAATCTCGGGCATTTGGCTTATAGGTGTGGGAGGGGAGGGGAACATGTCAAAGTTCAAACTTAGTATTGGGTGGAAGTAAGGGCAAAGTGGCCTTTTCTTGTTTCTTCTATAAAAATTTTCATTTTATATCGCAATGTAAAAAAAGGAGAAAAAAATAGAAAATGATCCTAAAAAACATTGAAAATTGTCTGAATTTGTATGCAAATTTTCTTCCCACAATTGCTTCAGTGCCTGATGTTATTGACGCACAGCATTCATATTCGAAACAACAAATTTCAATGTATAATCAGTATTTCACAATGTTACATGTTCAAACACAAATAACCAGAGACCATATACCCTACATATACGTATATACAGTACAGTTTTGTGTATTCCACTGACTAGAGGGGAAGCATTGAGCAATAAACACTGCCACCTGGCATATCTGATTATTCGAAACAAATCGCCATCGGCTACTAAAATCCCATTCAACAAAAACATTTATCCATCAGTCTGTGTCAGTTGTCACCCCAAAATAGTTTCTACTTCATTAGTGTTTAGATGCAGTTTATTGCATACAACCCTAGCATGCCCCTGCGGTTCCATCCTTTGGTTTCAAGCTGTACAGAATCATGCCACCGGTTTTACCTTTCCAAACAGAGTGCAAACTAGAAACCGACGAGTGCTTTTCATCAAAGCTGTGCTGCATATAGGTCCTTGCATTATTTAGATATCCTGCACGCATGAAAAAGTATATGGGCATTTATTCAATTGAAGTTGGAGTTTCGACGTGTTGTAAAGAGCATTACAACAATCAAAGTTTCAAGGGAGGTAACCGGAGAACAATCCCCGTGACTCAAATGTAGCAGATACCAGTAGTTGAAAAGAAAAAGCAGAATCGGAGAAAGAACTCACATTTTAGTAGATGTTGTGAACATTCACATAATGTGCAAGTCACCAAGAAAGTCTGACAACCCTCAACATAGTAAGAAAGAAACGAACATAATACATGAGAATATATTGCTTTTGTTCTATTAGCCAACTCTATATAAATAAAAGAAAGTAGCAAAAGAATACCTAATATTCTTAGCTATGACGGTGTGCCCATCTTCCGCTCCTAGATGGCAAAGGGTAACTTCCTCCAACCGGTCATCTCGATATGCATGCTACAAATACATAACATCCATGAAAATTCACTAGAAATTGTATTCCTGTAACAAAACGACATGAAGAGAACACAAAAATGCAGATCTAGTACTTGAGTAGAATGTCCTTGATCATATTTGGACGACATACACTACAAACAAAGATGCTAAGAAAAAAGATAATATCGAACAATGACTTCATAAATCCACCATTTGGTCCAATGAACATTTCTTTATCAAGAAAATATTGGCTAACATAGAAAAATCGTTTGATTTGTAACATATACGCAGCAGGAGGCATCACACAAAAAAACACCATCTAAAGAACAATTATACAAATTCCAGGATTGCAAGGCAATACCTTTACACCTTAATACCCACCACATTGAGCCCCAAACTAATGTAAACTGTGAAGAAAAGCAATTCAAAATCTAGTAACTTATGATAAAAAAAACTCCAGTAACTTAATCCAGATTTCAAATACTAATTATCGACGTTTTAGGTCTTAATAAGACAGTCTTGGATAAAAAGGTAGCAGCCTACAGAAACACCACCGCTACCACATTTCCATAATTCCAGCAAAATGGAGCACAACTAAATTTAGGAACTTAATAATGAAAATCTTCCTCATCGCTTGACGAGTCACTTGATTCATAATCTAGCTGCATTAAAAACAAGGCCATCTCCATAGATCTATCATCGTTTTCCAAATCTTCAGCATCAAAAAAATTCATTTCATCTTCGTCAATTAAGTGCTCGAAGGCATCAAAAATTGTGTCCATATCTATAACATTGGATCTGCGAGGAGGTGGCCTGTGGAATTTCCATGCATAAGAGCCTGGCTTGACCGTATGCTGGAAGACAAGACAAGTGCATCCATTAAAAGAATCGTAAAACTAACACTCTCTATGACTAAATTAAATTGCATATAAATGAACAAAATAGAAAGGAGAAAATAAGCTAAAATTGGTTTTGGGTTTCTATACAAAGATAACCAGATCCTACAATGCCAAGGAAGTAACCAGATCCCAACACCTGACATATCACAAAATCGGAAGCAAAAAAGGATCATCTGGGCTAAAAAAGGTTTAATTGAACCATACAGCAACAACAAATAGATAATACATTAATAATTGCTTGGGATTGGTGAGATGAAACTTGCAATTTGACACAATTTCCACTTAATTCTAGCAACAAGAATGTTTTCAAAAGCAGCACCTTTAATAGAATAACAGAAGGAGAAAAATTTGGTACAAAGGCACTATATGTATTTAGTTTTTCCAATTGGCTTGGCTGGATTTTTGTTAATGTTCTTTGATTCTTAACTTTTAAGAATGACAATCAATTAAAACAAAAGTCAACTTAGAGCTAGGGAAAACAAAATCTTAAAGCATTGTGCAATTTGCTAGTGAACTTGTGATACATGTATCTCTAGCAAAGGGCGAGAGAAATCGATAAAGCGGGAATGAAGAAGCCATATAAAACAAACCAAAATGCCTCTAAATTCTAACAAAGTTCTTAATTTATCAACATTATCGTTCTCTCTAATGATCACGCGTACAAAAATAATATTTGGTGAATTCCAAATCTCGACCATGATTAATCAACTTTGCCTTCACAATTAGTTTTGCTCCAATAGTCCACTGCCCTCAAACATGTTCCTCATACCAAATATTAGTAGCAGTTTTATGCAAGGAAATTGTGATCAAAGCTTGTGGTTTTTAAATGTTGAGATTAAAACAAATTTATATTCCTACACTAACCTCTTCAGATAAAAGTCTAATTGTTTGATATCCTAATAGAGATTATGGTAAGAAATTGCTCAAAGATTGAGTAACCATTTTGAACAACAAGAGAAGAATGACCATAAACACAGCAAAGCACAAAATATAGAAAATTATAACATAAAATCACATCTAAAATGCTTATAGTAGTTGATACTAGATAGGATATGAAAGGATGCAAATTTGGAAATACTAAGGAAGTTCTCCACTTCAAAAAGATGATTAAATAGACAATTATTACCTTGTAGAAACAACTAGTCCCAAAAGGGCAGTTCCCATTACCAAAGTTGAAGTGCTTGCAATCTATTGACCTGAAGATTAAAACAACAATATAAAAATGGATTTATTAGTTATAATAATAAATTCACAAATCCATTGACGTTTCAATTTTATACACACATTTGAAATTTTAAATAAAATCATAACTCGTGGTGTACGCAGGAAATAAAAGATACATTAAAACTGCAGTTGTGTTACCTCAATTTTGCCTTGTAGCTATCAATAATTCCCTGCTTTTCTTCTGGAGTGCAATACCAAATCACACTAGGAATGACAAAATATGATAGCTTACGGCAGATTGGGCAAGCCCTTAATGCAGTATTGACATCCATTCCAGACGATGGGGAACTGCTACGCCAATTTCTAATACACGATATGCAAAAAGGATGATCACATTCTGAGAGCAATCCAAACTTCCGTTCAGCTGCTGTGGGTTTCGAGAGAACGCGATCCAGGCACACACTGCATTCTATTTCTTGACTATATTTCAATGCCTCAAGGTGCTTTTTCTTTTTCTCACACATTTTTATATGCTCCTCCCTTTCTTCAGGTCTGGAAGGATGCAAACAATGTTTTCCGCAGGTGGAACACAAGTCTCCATGAATATAAGGACATTTTTCTCCACGGGGGCAATTACCAGCTGCAGCAAACGAGCAGATGGAACGATCAGCTAGAATACCACTCCTAGGCTCCAAAACATAACCATCATCAAATACATCTTGATGCTCGGATTCCAAATTCCATGCTTTTTTGGTGGAGGGAAGGAACCGTCCATTTGAACCATGAAACTCTGCTGAAGTAGCTGAAAGTACAGTAGAACCACGGAATATTCTCATTGAAGGACCTATAGGAACAGAGCCGGATACCCCAAATTGACGAGGCTTCGTGGACGAAGATGAAGCAGATAAATCCGGTTGAGAAGCCTTAACATGTTCATATCTGCACTGACTACCATATGAACAGATTCCTCTCTGATAGTATGTGCAAATCTGCAATAACCAAGTAAGAAGCAACAATAAGGTAACAAAAGAAGGACCAACAGCAGGTAAAAGGGAAAACAGATAGGTCAAAGGGCACTTCCAACATTATTTGGTGGATCCTTCCAATCATGGGAAAACTCACAATTCTCCCCTTTGAAGCATGCTCCATGAGCAAAGAACTTACAAAGAACCCTGAAACGATAAGAAAAACATATTTTTTTCAAAACCTCCCCATAAATTAGCAATTTAAATACTCCCCAGAATCCAACTAAACACTTCATTATTCGACCAATTTCATTTAAAATTTCAGAAATATTGTAATATTAACGCGCAGAACACTCCCATAATCATCAAGAAAAACAAATTGCTAGCAAGAGAAAAAAAAAGCATGACATGGAGAAGTAATCATCACAATCGTCAAATACAGAAAAAACAAAAATTGAAAGAACCATCAAGGTCATCGTCAAAAACCCAAACCAAACCCCCCCCCCCCAACTTACGATTAAAAAACAAGAAATTTTGATGAAATTGAAACGGGAAATTGATAATCGGGGGATTGATTGAAGGATTGTTCACCTCTTAGTCTTAGGCATGGACGAAACAGCGAATGGCGATGGATTGAGAGGAATGGAAGAAGCCAACGGAAATTAATTTAATTTGTTGAATTTATTAATTGAAAAAAATATAATGAATTTGAATGATAGGTGAGGAAAGAGGGAGGAGACGCGAAATTGAAGCCCCAAACACAACATTTAGATTTACGTACGCAGCCTAGGGTTTTTCTTTCGGGTCTCCGTATAGAAAGGCCCATGGATTTTGGCATAATTACGGGAATGGTCCCTTGTGGATTCCTTTTTTCAAGATTCAAGGCGTAATTGCAGTTAAGCAGACAATAAATGTTTACAACTCGTCTCCTACTCCTCCTCTTCCATCATCACTGCGAGTGTGAAAAAATATTTGATCCGATAGATTCGATCTTAAAATTCAAATATCCGATTTGTTTTTTATTTTTATCTGATATTTTATTCATTTTTATTTTTTAGATCGAATACGAATTACAATATTTTAAGTTTCAGATTATCCGAAAATTAAAATTTCATAGATATGAATCTTGTTATATTTTACAATTTGCTGCTTGTTATATTTGAAAACCCAAAATTTTCATAGATACAACTGTCAAATCTAAACAAAATACTTAAAGAAAATTATATATTCGAATAATCGGATATCTAAATATCTCATCCGTATATTTGATAACCGAATAACCAAATATCTGATTCTTTTCAAATTAGATATGGATCACTATTTTACCAATTTAAAATATTCAATTTTATAGACCGGATCAGACTCGGTATTAAAAAAATGCACACCCTTAATCACCACTAGCTTAATCGACCATAATCTAAATTAATCATTCAGTTCAAATTAGATAACTAAATTGATCTAATTGAATTAATTTAAAGTCAGTTGTTTAAATTAGTTAATTGGTTTAATTTTTTAAGTGAAAATATTTAAAAAACAATTAAAATTTTAATTATTTAATATATTATAAATAAGATTAAAATACTAATAATAAAATAAATAATTCATTTAATTCAGTCAGTTTGGTTATAAAATTCTATAACCGAAAACCATCTAAATTTAGAGTCCGACCGATTTGTCTAATTAAACCAAAACCAACTAAACCAATCGACTAGGTTTTATCGATTTTTCCGATTAGAACCGAAAATTGCTTTCTTTTTCGATCAGATCAATCGATATTCGATTTATGCAAAATACATCGATATGTGCATTATGACATGAGATTTAATCTCTGGAGGCGTACAGAAACAAAATCTTACGAAACCTATGAGGGCTAATAAGAAAATTGGTATCATTTAATTAAAATTTAGAATCTAATAAGAAAAAAATAATTTCTTTAAATGCAATCTGACTTAGACTTAATCCAAACATATATAAAAAGTCTCAAGATAAATACATAAATTATCAGTGATCCCTACGTGTGTATATATCTTACCGACCAACAAAAATAAGAAAACTTATGTATATATGGATAGGATCCGTTTACACAATGTAAAATTTTTTAAGTTTTATACGTTTCTTACATAGTTGGATGATCGAAATGAATGTATGAGATTAACAATGAGATATGTGAAGATTATCAATTGAAGAAAAAAAGTAGGAAAAAACTTTGATACACAGGTCGTGTAAACTTTAGTTTACACGTGCCTTTTAGTTCTATGAGTTAGGGTTTTAGTTTAAGGTTTAGGGGTTTTGGTTGTAGGGTTTAAAATTCAAGGTTAGTGTTTAGAATTTAACGTATATGGTTTAAGGTTTATGGTTTAGTTTTTTAGGGTTAGGGTTAGAAATTTAGGATTTGAGTTTTTATAATGTAAATACACAGACTATTGTATCAAAGTTTTACCAAAAAAAATAAGAAATTATTCTCAATTATTCATTTCACCCATTCATTGTGTGTAAATAGATCTAACCATATATGTTGAGTTAAACAACTCGAAATAAAAATGACTCGTTCAATGTTTATGTAATGCGAGAAAAAATGAACTAAGAAAAGAATAACTAGTTTCATTTCAGTAAGGAGGACAAAGCTCTTAAATTGATTCGAGTTTCGATCCAATTTCATCGTCCTCGTCCAAATCGATGCCAATTGCACCGTGACTGGATGGACCGAAAGCCTTGATATGATTTTTCAAGGATCGCTTTTGCTTGAAACCAGACCCGCAAGAACAATACCAAATCTTTCCACAGTTCTTCTCGTGGGTTCTCCAGTCTCCTCTCACCGCAAAAGCTTTCTCGCATTTTCCGCAGACGAAGGGTTTGATCCCATGTTTCCTCCTGTAGTGCGTTTGACGCGTTTTGAAGTCTTTTAGCGGCCTGGCTCGTGGGTGGTCGATATTGTGCGGGCAACCCGATGCACAACAATAGCACGGAAGCCTTAGCATGGCAGTCGGTTGCGTTCCTCGTAGTGAGTCGGGTCCTTTTCGATACTGAGGTCCATGCCCCCACATACGCATCTACACAATACATCCATACATTTATACAGTGACAAAGTTAGAAAATTCTAATTACAATGTCAGAATTTAGAAAATAATATGAATTTAAATTATAGTGCCAAAATCTAAAAAATAATACAAATAGTCTTTAAAATGATATTATTTTTTATCTAAAATTTCTATATAAAAATATTTTTATGAGTTCTTGAGTGTCAACTGACAACCCAATCACCTCACCGACTCCGTCAATACATGTACGTATTTTTGTGCAAATTAACCAAAGATTATATATATATATATATATATATATATATATATATATGAATATGAAAGCCAAAAATGTAAGATGGTGTTGAGAGAGATTAGATGAAAAGTATATGAACCAAGGAACTATAGTTTTCAGAATATCAAGAAAAGATGAGTAGGAGCTATAGTTTGGATTTGATGCATTAATAGTGTAAAAGTCGTCAAAAAAATATGACATAGTAAGAAAGAAGAAGGTTAAACAATGAGAATTGAGGTGTAAATTTTTTTTATTAAAATCTTCAGTTTGTCTTTAGGAAAAAAAATAAGGAAACAAGCTTATTCATTTATTATCCTTATCAAACGGTCTAAAAATGTGTAAAAGTATTTGAGTTTTACACGGTGTAAGCGAATCCTAAGCATATATATATATATATATATATAACTTGAAATTTTTACACATTTTTTAAAGGCAAATTGATAGATGAGATTGACAATAGAAAATGTGTATATAACTTGAAAGTTTTACAATTTTTTTAGATCGTTGATAAAGGTAAATTAATAGATGAGATTAATAGTTACACAATATAAGTTAAGCCTAAGCATATATATATATGGAGATGATACATGCATCCAGGGACAAAGTTGTAGCAAGGATTTTTAACTCTCAATTTATTTGAATTTTACTTCTCTTGTTTCATTATTAATTATACTGTCTCTTAACCTTGATTCCTGGCTCCATCACTGGATGCATTTATAGAAGTATTTAGAGTTTAAACCCTTAATAAACCCTAATTATAACAATTACAATGATAAAAGTGCTAATTTTCAACATTTTGGGGGGATTTAACGCGAGATATGGCTTTGTTAACGGTAAAAATGAACACTAATCAGAGTCCTCTAATTTACAAAGACGAAGTGTCAGAAGATTACTATGCCGGTCTGTGATCTGTTTATTGCAAAAGCATCTGAAACCCGGGGTGTTCCCCTTTTAAGACATGAGAAATAACTATATATATATTTCACTGTAGCAAACAGTTCTCTAAAGGACTAGAGCATTCAAACTACCCCAATTGGTATAAGTCTGAAGCCCTTAAAAATCTCATAACCCTTGCAATCAATATCATGATTTTAAGTAGGGTGTTCATGGTTAACCTAAATACTATAATAATTAATATGTAGGTTCTGTTCTTAGTGTAATTAAAAAATATTATCTTTAAACATTATTATTTAATTGTCCTAAGAACAGAACCTACATGTTATCAGTATTTAGGTCAACCATAAACACCCATAATTTTAAGCACACTCTTCAAAGCTCCAAGGAGCATATATAACTTCACAAGGAACATATTCAAATACAATATATATATACACATACATACGTATATGCAAATATATATGGTATTTTGGAAAGAAAATGGTATTTAAACGATGTAGTTTAAGGGGGTCAATTGATCTCACTTGATTTGTTGTGGTATAGGGTTTTTAAAGAGTTAAATGGGGTTTTCAAGGAGTTAGTGTACCATTTTTCATGAAAATATTAGAATTGATTAGAATTGACCACACTTAATTTGTTTGGGTATATGGTCAACAATATTTATATTGTAGAGCTATGGGAATCCTCGTAGCCCAAAGTCTACTCTAACCTCATTATATGATAATTCTGACTCCACTGTATTTAGATTAAGGGCATGTACCTGCAAGTTGTTGTACCTATTAAACGTTTTGCTGCAAAGAGGACATGAGAACTGAGTGTGCCCACTGAGAATCTGAGAAGACGTAGGGATCCAATACTGTCCTTTGCTTGAAGGGTTCCTTGCTGTCAGATCTGCAGATCGGGTTGCCCTAGACCTCAGATCCGAACTAGGGTTAGGTAAACCTATGTGTAGCTCTACAGTTACACCATCATCGGCATCGTGAACAGTGGTGGAAAACAAGCACTCTTCCATGGAAGTACTGCTTGAGGATTCGTTGTGTTGGTGTTGTTGTCTTGTGGGAGATGATAGATAATTGATGAGAGGAAGAGGAGCTTGTTTGTGAGGAATTTGAGGTTGAGAATTAGGGTTTGGTTGATTTAGGGTTTGGAAACTTGAAGTTAGGGGGATGAAGATGAAGCATGGATCTGTTGTCATGGTTCAAAAGATTTGGACAAAATGGGGAAACAAAACGAAAGAAGAGATTCATACAAATTTTACCTACAGTTTTGTTTGTACTTTGGCAACTGGAATGAGAAGACGCACATATTTATAGAGATGGATACATACATTCACATTTGGTTTGACACTTTCCCTACCCAATGATTAAATGGGTAAACTATTTATTTGGTACTTCATCTATTCTCATGTTTCTATTCTGGTCACCCAATTAGTTTTTGTTGATAATGTTACGTTTTGTTTCTATTTTGGTACCACACTGTTCAAAGTTAACAACATAACATATGTGACATTTACTAATTAGGAGAGAGAAAATATTTTTTTTAAATGTCACATTAGCTTTGCTATTAATTTTTAACGGTAGAATATCAAAACATAATATTAAATACCATTTTACTAAAAAAATTAATTGAGTGACTAAAATAAAAATACGAAAATAGATGAGATACCAAATAGATAATTCACCCTAATTAAATTAGGTTTTTGCACTGGAGCCTAATTGCGTTGGACCTCCAAAAGAAACAAGCTTTTTCGGGGTTTTTTTTTTAACTCTACAAGACCTAAACTTGATATATATATTTTTACAAATATTTTGAACTTAATACCGTACTTAAAAAGTATCAAACTCCTCCCATTTAACCTAATAAGGTTTAATGTATATATTCATAGTCGAATCACGTTAAAACTCATGTTCAGTAACAGAGTCACGAATCAATATCAAAAAGACAAAAGTCTTGTTTGGTAAATAGCAGTTTGAGACAAAATTAGAGGTTTTACCGGTCAAATTCGTTAATTTGGATGTTTGGTGTATAATGGATTGGAATAGCGAATTGGGGGTGAAACCTCTAATTTTGAAAAAGTTGTTAATAGGAGCATTTTGAAATCAGAGGTTTTTGACATAATAGTTATAAAGACATCTTGTAGCGATGTCCCCTTTCGCTAAAAAAAATACGTTTTCGAGGTGTTGGTTGTCTTTCGGATATAAAAATGTTTATTCCGTAGGGATTTTAAAAAACGCGTTTTATTTAGAAATTGGAGTCGCCACCGGCCACTTAGGTAGGTCGGACACCATAAAACCAGAGATTTGAAAATTGTTGGGTTCAGGAGTCGGTTACGGATGGGGGAAGGATTAACACCCCCACACCGCCCAAAATTGGTACTTTAATAATTACCACTTTATTAATATTAAACTTTTCGGATTAAAGTGACGATTAAATTAAAATTTGGTTATAAGTGCGAGTAAATTTTAAAGGCCCCATTATCCGAGAGTAAACGCCCAACCACCATCACTACGCCTGATACTGCCTCGTTTACGCTCGGATAAAAGGGCACCGCATTGACAATTTATATATCTCGATATGCAATCTTAGTGAGCAAAATATAAAATATGGCAAATAATTTAAATACAATAAAAATACAAATAAATATTAACATAATAAAATACTAATCTAACATAAATAAAATAATAATCTAAAACATACATACATAAATATTAATCTAACATAAATAAAATGCTAACATTCATAAATATTAATATAACACATAAATAAAAACTAGTCTAACTTAAGTAAAATACTAATCTAAAACATTCATAAATATTAATCTAACACATAAATAAAAACTAATCTAACATAAATAAAATACTAATCTAAAACATAAATAAACATACAAACTAAAAAATAAGAATACAATTTTAAATTAACTAACACTTCATTAAATTATAAAAATTACAACACAAATAAAAGGGAAAGAAAATATACCTAACTAGGAGCTCGAATGACGAACCCCGACTGAACCCCACTGAGATCTACCACAACCTCTCCAAAAATATTAACTAGATCGGATCCAAAATAAGACCCCGATCGAATGTTGGATCGAACCAACTGGGGTCGAGGGCACTGCCCCCAACCTTCCCAATTGGGGAGCCAATTTTCTGGCCAATTTCATGGCAATTTGGCGTGATTGTGTGTGGGAATTGGCTGCCCTATTGCAAGCCTTTATATAGGCAAGGGGTTGGTGAAATGGGGGTGACGTGGAGCATACTGCTCCACGCAGTGCAATTTTTTTTTGCTTTTTAATTTAATTATTATTATTATTATTTACTTTTACTTTTTTTTACTTTTTTATATTATATTATTTTTTATTTTTTTTATTTTTATTAATTTTATATTAATAATATTACTATTAAAATAATACTAATAACACTAAAACCCGGTCAAAAATGAGTGATTACAGTTGCCCCTCTTTGCTTGTTCTTGTGAAACGAGGACAAAGCAAATATCAAAAGCACTCATTTTTGACCTACTTTCTTGTCTTTGGCTTCGGAATCACGTGTTCTTCTAGAACTCTCCGCTCTTCCTTAGCTGAATCTTCAGGCTTGTAAGCTCTTCCTATATAGAACTTCGTCACCTTTCGATCTTGGAGCTACAAGCTCTTCCTATATAGAATCCTTCACTCTGAAGCCTCGAGTTATGAGTCCCTCCTATATGGAACTTTTCACTCTGAGACGGTAAAGCTTGGAGTCCTTCCTATATAAAACTCTTCGCCTTCAACGAGGCTGGTTTTTCCTATATAAAACCTTATGCGCCACGGATGGATTCTTCCGACTGGAGTTCCTCCTATATAGAACTGCTAGTCTTCAAACCCTGGAGCAGTCAGTCCTTTCTATACAGAACTTTTAGCTTTTGAAAACTCGGAGTCGAGGGTTCTTCCTATATAGAACCTCTCACTCTATAGCAGTAAAGCTCGGAGCCCTTCCTATATAGGACTCTTCGCCTTCAACACAACGGGTTTTCCCTATATAAAACCTTCTGTGTCATGGGTGAATTTCTTCGGCTGAGAGTTCTTCCTATATAAAACTCCTAGTCTTCACCCTGGAGCTGCAAGCTCTTCCTATATAAAATTTTCAACTCTTGAAGCCTCGGAGCCGCGGGTTCTTCCTATATAGAACCCCTCGCTGCGGGCACTTGAAAATATAGGTCATTCCTATATAGAATCTCTATCTTCACATTTGGGATTCACGCCAAAATGGCTACCAATCTGGCCTTACGCTACCTAGGCTGCCATCTTTCTCCAAATTTGGGGATTTATGCCGAAAATGGCTACCGATCTTCCAGGACTCACGTTACTGAGGCTGCCGAAATCTTTCTTCAATTTGGGGATTCACACTAAAAATGGCTACCGATCTTCTAGGACTCACGCTAATGAGGCTGCCGAAATCTTTCTTCAATTTGGGGATTTACGCCGAAAATGGCTACCGATCTTCCAAGACTCACGCTACTGAGGCTGTCGAAATTTTTCTCAATTTTGGGAATTCACGCTGACAATGGCTACCGATCTTTCTTCAAATTTGGGGACTCATGCCGAAAATGGCTGCCAAACTTTCTTCAAATTTGGGGACTCGCACCGAAAATGGCTGCCAAACTTTCTTCAAATTTAGGGACTCACGCCGAAAATGGCTGCCAAACTTTCTTCAAATTTGGGGACTCAAGCCGAAAATGGCTGCCAAACTTTCTTCAAAGTTGGGGACTCACGCAGAAAATGGCTGCCAAACTTTCTTCAAATTTGGGGACTCACGCCGAAAATGGCTGCCAAACTTTCTTCAAATTTGGGGACTCACGCCAAAAATGGCTGCCAAACTTTCTGACTTTAATGAAATCCACTTCTTAATACTCTTTGATAATTCTTCAAGTACATGTTCAAAATAAGCAAAAATTGACATGCCCATATCTATATGATGCATACAATGTAATGCTTTCTTTCTCCTCTATTTTTTCTTTTTTTTTCTTTTTTCTCTATTTTTCTTCTCTCTTTTTTCTCTTTTACCTCTTTCTTCTTCTTCTTCTTCTATTTTTATCATTATTTTTCTCTCACTCTCTTTTTTCTTTTTTTATTTCTTCTCTATTTTCTTCTATTTTCTATTCTAAAGTCTTAGGCTCTGAAAGGTCGTTCATCAGATTTCTTCATCTCTTTACTTCTTCACTGTGTGCTCTTAAATCCCCATTTGATCAATCACTTCGAATCTAGATTAACATGTTTTCAAACCTTTTGTGCGGAAGGCTTTATTGTCTTCAGGGTTATCACTCGTCTTTATAAATGATCTTCTGGTTCTTATATTATTCTTATAAGAACTCTTGTCATCTTCTTCGCTTGGCGTTGCCTTATTCAACCACGGGCTCCACTGTTTTGAATTTTCTGACCCATCATACAAAGCCTTGATCTATTTCTAGTCACCAGGGTGAGCCAAAATGCTTCCATCCCCTAGGCTCTTCCTTGATCTTTGTAGCATTTAGACGGGAACTAACTCTCGGTCCCTATGCTTTTAATCTTATCATCGTTCATTTTTAAAGTAATGCAAAAGGCAATTTACTTGTGTATATTTCAAAAAAATACTGATTGTTTGAAAAGATAACAGTCATTTTGAAAATCACAACTTGGAGGGTATACCAAACATTTTGAAAACATTGTTTGGAACAAATGGTAAACATCTTTTTTTCTTTTCTTTTTTTAAGGACCAAACATTTTTAAAAAATTAATGTTTGAAGAATGGTAAACAGAATTCGAAGTATATTGCCAAACATTTTAAAAACTAATGTTTGGGGGAAATGGTAAACATCAAAACTTTGGGAGAAAATGTCAAACCTTTTAAAACATGTTTGCCCCAAAATATCAAACACCATAGCACATATGCTTCAAATTGCCAGAGATCAACTCTAATGAACCGCATATTTAGAAGATCCTGACCATTGTAGAGATATATGCAAATGTATATTTTCTTCTGGTCAAATAGGCTTTTAAGAGGAACAACCCTACCTAGTTTCTACCCCGTTTAAGGTGGCTCTCTTAATCTCACTATCTCACCATGCCCCATCATTCCCTCATTTGGGTGTCGATCAAGCACTTCGAAGTTTGACGTTCCTTGAAGCAAAGTTAACCCTTATAGGCGGAATGAAATCTGAAGACATTCTCATTCAACCTGGATGTCTATGGATGATCAGAATGGTCTTTGGGGGCTTGTAATGTAGGCCTTTGGTTTATGGTTAAGTGAAATAGTATTTCTGTACTTGTGTAACTTGGATATGCCCATTATTCCTTCCATTTTTTTGGATCACTCTAGACTGCCCGTTTTCAAGTTTTCACCCTAGAGTTCATTTCCTTTCTTTTTATTTAGGTCGTCTTGCATTATGGCTATGTACTGATGTTCGTTTTCTATTAAAAATGTTTGATCCTCCAAAACTCCTCAAAATTGAGATTTCTTGAATGAAGGACTACGAATACATTTTTGGGAATTCTTGTGATTGGCACGCCCAGATGAAATGTTATTATTTCTTTCTTTTTTTTTTCTTTTCTTCTTTTTCACTTTTTCTCTTGGATCGCTCTAGACTGCTCATTTTTGGGTTTTCACCCTAGAGGTCACTTCCTTCTTCTGTACCTTCAGATCAGTGTATTTTGGTTGGATATTGATGCCAACATGCTTAGGCAACTACTATTTTTCTTCATTTTTAGGATCACTCTAGACTACCCATTTTTGGGTTTTCACCCTAGAGGTCATTTCCTTTTTCGAAATTGGCAATCTTCGGGCCGGCTTATCTTGACTTGGCTTTAATTTGAGCTTCTATACTAATTTTCAAAACTGATATTTACTTAAAATGTGGATTCCTTGTGTCTCTTGCTCATAGTTGAAGTCTCGTTCTTGTATTGTTTGATCTGTGTTTGAAGCATATACAACATTCTTTTTTCTTTTTTCCTCTTTTTTTCTTCTTTTTTTCTCTCTCTATTTTTCTTCTTCTTTTTAATTTTATTTTTTCTTTTCCTTTTTTTCTTTTTTTGTTTTGTTTTGTTTTCTTTTTTGTTTTAGACTGCCCATTTTGGGTTTTTAGCCTCGAATCTCTTTCTTCTTATTCGAGTCTATAAATGTATCCTCGAATCAACACGTATCTATACTGGGTATTGATGCTATCCTCCGCTTGAAGTTAATTGCCTCTCTGCAGCTCTTCTGATATTTACTCGATCCGGATTGCTTCGGCCTTCTGATTGCCATTTCTCTTCTTTTCTTTGGTTTTTCGTTTGGACATATCCTTGTTTTCAACCACTTTCTTCTGATGATTTTCTGATCTTCGTATCTAATCTGTCTGGTCTCATCTCTGTCTTCTGGTAAAGTAAAAGAATACCATTCGTCGTCACATTCACAGATGTCCTGAGAAAGCCTTCAGGGGTAGAAGTTTAGGGTCAACTCTCGTTTCAAGGATCTTAAACGACAAGTGTCTGAGAAGATAAATTCCTAAAATGGGAACTGCCCATTGTCTAAACACTCACTTTGTTCCTCTGTTGGCCTAAGCAAACTAGCAGATACTCACATTTACAATATCCCCACAACATTCATTCTATTCTAAATATATGCAACTTAGAGTTGACCTTTGGATCTGAACAAATGTACTGTTGCATTCAAAATTCGAGGACCTAGTATAGAAACGATATATACATATGTCCATTCAAAAATGCGTGTATATTCATATGGGAGAACAAAAACTACCCATAAAATGTTTAAAAAATCAAGAATGTAAAAATGCTTTCTAAATGGAAATGTGATTTTTAATTCTAAAAAATATCTGTTTGAGAGTTTTTTTCAAAGCATTGAGAATTTCTTTGTGAACTGATGGGAAAACCATAGGGACCTCCGGACTACCTCCCGAGTACTAACTCATTCTGGTCCTTTGTAGTGTAGGCTTGCCTCTTCTCTTATTTTTCCACCGCTGGATCAACTCTCTCGTCATGACTCCCTCGTCAACCAGCTTCTTGATTATTTCTATTAACGACCCCAAATTTCTTGGTATCATGTCCCGACGCCTCAATGTAGAACTCACATACATTGTATGGATCAAAACTGTGAACAGATGAGCTGGGCGTAATCTTTATCGACCTTGGGGTAAGGTACTAACCCTTGACCAGATGAGGCCATATGTCAGAGATGGAATACTCCGAATATCTCTAAATATGCACTTGTTCGAGGAATCTTTCTCGGTTATTCAGAGGAATCTGCTTGTCTTCTTCTCTTACGATCACGAGAACCTTCGAAAGTGGTACCCATTTATCTCTTTCTTTTCTTCTGCTCCTAGTTATGGCTGGTCTTTTAAGCTTAGGTCCCAGAGTGCATGTTCGATTCTCTCTCTGACTGTCATGAAGTCCTCAAAGCTGGCATTCATTTTCTTGAGCACCTTATCAAAGAAGAAATAAGAAATGTGGCATGGAAGTCACTTTCCTCTTCATCTACGAGAGGCTGCACTTGGGTCACTAAACACAGACGCCTCAAAGCACATTCCTTGAAGCTTTCATCAGGTTTCATCTTCGTACCCTCGAGATACTGACGACTTGGTGCTAGGTCCAAAGTATATCATATCACGGTAGGCCCTGCTAGACTGTCGGGGAAGTAGTAGATCAACAATTTTTCAATGCAACCCTCCATTTTTTTTACAGAATATGGTCAGATGAATCTTAGGGTAGCTTGTTCTGTCATACTACACAAATCTTAGAATCTTGAAATCCGGTAGAATGACCAAATTAGGGTTTTCTTGTGTCGAATGCATCAATCTTCTTCTTTTTCATTTTCTTCTTTTTTCCTCATTTTTTATCTTGAGCTCATCTTCTAATTGCTCGAATCTTGATTTTTGAGTGTTCATTTCTTTTACTTGGCAATGATAATGCTATGTAAAATTTTATGCATGGTAATGATAATGTTATGAAAAATATGCCATGACTGTACAATGTGATGTAATGCAATCCTAAAATATGAACATGAATACAGTAAGGTATTGATTCCAAAAGTGATCCCCATAGAACGACGTTCATTGAGGCCAAAAGGTTTCATTATATTAGATATTAGATATTTACAGTTACCGATAAGCTTCAGTGCATACTTCTTTAACTTAATCCAGTAGTCCGGTCAGCTTGCCTCCGTGGTCCAACACTTGGTCCATGTTCTGGCTAAGTCTGCCACCTTGTTGAGCCGCCTTACCTGCTCGGGTAATATCGATATTTGGGTCTTCATCTATCCCCTGCTTAGCCGTTCGCAGCTGGAAGTTGTCATTTCCAACTGAAGAGTATTGGATTGTCATTACTCTGTCGTAAACTTGTTTCCAAAACTCTTGTTAATGGCTAAGTTATTCTGTAGCTCATCTCTGGAGACTATCGTACCTAATCCCAATTTCCTCAAACTTACCTGATGACAGCCTAACTTGATTCTTGCTTGACTAGTTTCTCTTCCTCCAATATTCCGAGTTGTCCTCAACTGAACAACACCGTTCATCTATTCTTTAAAGGTGACCCATTCAGATACTCTTAAACACTCAGTAAAGCTTCTGGTGATCATTCTGCAAATTTAATATTATCAAAGTTATCTTTTTCTTATCTGAGCTGGCTGAACTCGAAAGAATATCCATCTTTTGGGATGCCCCTATCTTCGATCTTCAAATTTAACTCGCTTCAGTGACCCTCTTCGGTATTACTCGAACTTTATCCTGGATATCGATTATTCATCGACTTTGCCCCTCGGGTGATTGTTAGTTCACTATAAAATTGGGGAACTCCGTCTTTGAAACCCAAAATTCTCATCGCGATAAGATCTTAAACGTGTTCCTCAGGGCCTCGCAATCCTCAATACTGACCCAAACTTCCTAAACGGTAAATGCATCTACCACGTGTGTCGTAATCTCTCGGATAAGACGGTCTCTTCGCTAGAGACTTCACCGTGGTAATAAGGCTCTTCTCGATGAACATTAGGAGTAGTTTGGCGTACCTCACAGGAATCGAGATATACTTTTTTCATTACTTGCTTTTGGGGTTTCTTCTGGACCGAGCTCTACTTTTTGAAAGCCTGACTCAGACGTACCTTCCGCCTGTTTATTGATGCGGATCACAAAAGGGTTCAATTTGTCGTATTTGGCTGGCTTAAAGGTAGAATTCTGACTATCCCACTCTCTATTCTGATCCTTAATCGATTCTTCTTTTGGTTCGATGGATCGCTTACCTTTCGTCAAAGTATTCATCTGATTCACCACTTCTTCCCTCTTCTTCTTTCAACTCTTGCACTTTACTTTGCTCATTACCAGTACCGTGTCTGACCGGAAGTTTTCAAATGGTTCCTCTTCTATTGTCTCCGATCTTGTTTTGGGACAAAGCCCTGGATTCGTGCCCTCTAATATCTGACCAGACGACCCTTTTCCAATTATGAACGATTTCTGAGATTTGAGAAACCACTTCGGGAATCAATACCCTATAAAAGCGAGAATGTATGAAAATGTGGTGTTGGATTTATTCTAGAGAACTTGACTTCGGAAAGCAAAACCTGTGCTTCACGTCTCGACGTCGTTTTCAGGATAATGGATGACTTCGTCTTCTCCTCTTATTCTATTCCATGGACTCGTGACGTCATGATCTTTATTTTTGTGGCTTTTAAAAAGGACATCAACAAGTGCATGCATAATGCAGACAAGATCTTTTCTTCTGTAGATCGGGGTGCAAACGAATAATACATCTAAATAGGGATGGATTCTATCGATCCTAGGGGAGTACTTTAAAACTTTTTTTGGGGTTTAAATTAAAATTCTCAAGGATCAATTGGTTTAAAAATTCCCCCTTTTTATTATCAAAAAGTTTTAACTTACTTAAAAAATAAAACTTTTAGGGTTTTTTTGTTACTATTATTATTCTGAAAGTTTTAGGAGGGAAAAAGATTCAAAGCAAAATAATAATATTTCAATTTTTTTAAGGAGTTAACTTAAAATCTTTGAAATTTGTACAAAAGGGTTAAATGTGAAGATTTAAAATTGGGGTTCTGCAGCCCTGACTGAATCTTCTGCGTCGCACATGCCTTACTATCGTACTGTCTTCTTTCTCGATTGGTCTTTGCTCTGCCTAACTTGATACTGTAATATTATTGTTTCCGGCAAAGCAGACTTTTTCTATTTTGAAATCCTTTTAATGAACTGTTCTTGAATCAACACCATGTCATGATATGCAACATGAATTCAAATAAAGGCATTGATTTCGCTGGTAATCACCCTTTCGAACGACTTTCATGGGAACTAAATGGTCTAGATTACAAAAAGGGTCAATATTACAAAAGGAGTCCCTATTACAAAAAATCTTAAGTACAAAACAAAGTTCTACACATAATCCCTAGCTCTACCTCTTAGCTCTTCGATAGCTCTGAGCAACTTGATAAACCTTGGTGCTTCTTCCATTTCCGGGGTTGCGAAAGGTCGGAGAGCCACGACTTCGATAGCTAAGTCATTCACACGCCTTGCAGCTCGTTGTATGTCCACCATCAGGGTCTCGTGTGTACTTTGGCATTACACGCTTGCTCGGAAAAGTATTACCTCATATCTGTTGATTAATCTCTGACCAATGTCGCATGACTGGATCGATCTCGTCCTTCTTAAGACATTTTTTCCATGATGAAAGATTTTCTAATTGGGTAAACCACTTGAATCAACGCCTCTATGTAATGTGGATGCAATGATAATGCAACAAAAGTATGTGTAAAATAGTAAAAATAAAACACAAAAAGAAATGAGTTAGTACCAGATAAAAATAATAAATACATAAATAAAATGACAAATTAAATAAGGTAAACAAATAAAACAACCCTATTTATCCCGTCTAAAACACCTAAGGTTAACCGCATGGCTCTAAAGGGGTGGGTTTCTATATGTTCTCTACATGCAGTATTGGTGCTAGGAGGTACCCGAATTGTCCTTGCTGTCCCCTAATAAGAGTAGCAAGGCCCCCGATCATCACCCATTATAGGCTCCTTTCAACCGGGTTCAATTCAGGAGACCCATTCGCTTATGCTCGTACGAAGGAACGATATCCTTACGAAAGCATAAGGTACTCGAGCCCCGAAGGTACTTGCTAGGCCCATACGGGAGAACGATATCTCCACGAAAGCATTAACGCTTTCCCTCCACTTAAAAAATGGATTTATTTGCGATATTTTAAATGCGTTAAAATAAACGCGCAATTACAATCGAATATTAATTTAATAGTCACTTTAATCCGGAATTTCTAATATCAATAAAGCGGTAATTATTTAAAAAAGCTTGACTCTCATTTTGTTTTTGAAAACAAAAATTTGATCCCCAGCGGAGTCGCCATCTGTAGCGATGTCCCATTTCGTTAAAAAAGACGTTTTGAACTATTGGTTGTCTTTCGGATATAAAAATGTTTATTCCGTGGGGTTTTTAAAAAACGCGTTTTATTTAGAAATTGGAGTCACCACCGGCCACTTAGGTAGGCCGGACACCATAAAACTAGAGATTTGAAAACTGTTGGGTTCGGGAGTCGGTTACGGATGGGGAAGGATTAGCACCCCCACACCGCCCAAAATTGGTACTTTAATAATTACCGCTTTATTAATATTAAACTTTCCAGATTAAAGTGAGATTAAATTAAAATTTGGATATAAGTGCGAGTAAATTTTAAAGGCCCTGTTATTCGAGAGTAAACGCCCAACCACCATCACTACACCTGATATTGGCCTCGTTTATGCTCAGATAAAAGGGCACCGCATTGATAATTTATATATCTCGATATGCAATCTTAGTAAGCAAAATATAAAATATGGAAAATAATTTAAATACAATAAAAATACAAATAAATATTAACATAATAAAATACTAATCTAACATAAATAAAATACTAATCTAAAACATACATACATAAATATTAATCCAACTCATAAATAAAAACAAATCTAACATAAATAAAATGCTAACATTCATAAATATTAATATAACACATAAATAAAAACTAATCTAACTTAAGTAAAATACTAATCTAAAACATTCATAAATATTAATCTAACACATAAATAAAAAAACTAATCTAACATTAATAAAATACTAATCTAAAACATAAATTTAAAACATAAATAAATACTAAACTAAAACATAAATAAACATACAAACTAAAAAATAAGAATACAATTTTAAATTAACTAATACTTCATTAAATTATAAAAATTACAACACAAATAAAAGGGAAAGAAAATATACCTAACTAGGAGCTCGAATGACAAACCCCGACTGAACCCCACTAAGATCTACCACGACCTCTCCAAAAATATTAACTAGATCGGATCCAAAATAGGACCCCGATCGAATGTTGGATCGAAGCAACTGGGGCCGAGGGCACTGCCCCTAACCCCGGCCAGCCTTGCGGCCGGCCTAGCTTCCAATTATGGCAATTTGGCGTGATTGTGTGTGGGAATTGGCTGCCCCATTGCAAGCCTTTATTTAGGCAAGGGGTGGGTGAAATGGGGGTGACGTGGAGCAGCAGTGCAATTTTTTTTGCTTTTTAATTTTATTATTATTATTATTATTTTACTTTTTTATATTATATTTTTTTATTTTTTTTATTTTTCATTAATTTTATATTAATAATATTACTATTAAAATAATACTAATAACACTAAAACCCGGTCAAAATGAGTGATTACACGTCTTTACCCTTAACAATTATAAAAAATCTACAAATAACCTAAGTTTATCATTTTCTATTTTAATTCTTCACACTCGCGTACTTACATTATGACATTTGTAAACTAAAACGTTTTTATTTTTTTAATTCTCACATATTTATATTTTTATTTAAATTTAATAATTAATTAAATTGTATTAAAAATAATTATATAACTAATAAATTAATATATAGATCATTCAAATATGCTTAGTAATGTTATATTTAAAAGTTATTTTTCATAATGTTATTAATATTAATAGATACACAATATTGATAACTAATAAACTATTCAAACAAGTATCAAATATAATTATGTCCTTATATGTCATTTTGCTTGTATGAATAATCAAACAACTATCAGCTATCCGTTAATTTTACCAAACATTTTTATACAATCAGCTAATACAATCCACTAATCAAATCAGCTAATGCAATCAACTATCAACTATCAGTTAATGTAATCCGTTATTAGCTATCCGCTAATTATCAAACAAGGCTAAAGTATAATTAACCATAAAAAATAGAAAGATATAGTTCAAATAAATTAAAATTAAGATTCAAAGTAAATAAAAATATCATTATACATTTTAGTCAAAAATATTTGGAGACACATCTAGGACCGGTTAATAGGGGAGTAACATGAGCAACTGCTCCGGGCTCCCAACTAGCCTAGGTCCCCAAAATTTAATTCTACCTATTCTTTTATTTTATTTTTTTTAATTTATCAAGTGAATAAATCGAATTAATGATAAAATTTAATTCTACCTATTCTAGGGCTCTCAACTAGCCTAGGTCCCCCAAAATTTAATTCTACCTATTCTTTTATTTTATTTTTTAATTTATCAAGTGAATAAATCGATTTAATGATAAAATTTAATTATGTCTCCCAAATCTTAGGGTCCCAACTAATCTAGAGCCCCTTATCGTTTTAGTTGTATTTGAGGTATTTTCTTAACAAAATAATGAAAATAATATGTTTGACAAAGTTTAATCATGTTTCTATGGTATATTAATGAAATATTAAATTAATTGTTCAAAGTAATGAGATATGCATTCGTTCTATATGAGTCCATTTTTTAGTTTTCACTCACGGCCTTGAAAATGTCTAAGACGACCTTGTCCACATCGACTAAAAGTTCTTCCAACAAAGTGAGAAAGTGGAATTAGTGTAACGACCCGAGTTTCGGAACCCGAGGATCAGGTTATCCGAGGCATGGGCTTCGTGTTTAGGCCAAGACGTTTGGGCCTTGAGAGTCTTATTGGGCTTACTTTGGGCCTTAGGGATTGGAAGGTTGGTTTGGTGATGGAATTGGAAGAATAATTGAAGGGCTTTTTGGTAAATATCAAATTGAAAACAAAGAGGGTTGATGTGAGGCTTTATTTTCTGCAAAAAAGTAGGGGTGAGATCATCTTGGTCCCCTTGTTCCCACTCTCACCCATTCCCATCTTCCGCCCAAACTTTTTCATGTTCAAGGTCAAATCTTTGAGCTCTAGAGTATGAATCTCATTTAGGTCAAAGAGAAAAAGTTGTTCAGCATTAAAGGATATTTATTTTGAGGTAAGCTTTGCTTGGTTCGACGAGGTATGAGGTTTAGTTGGGGGTTTGAAGAAGAAGAACGAGAATGGATTGTTGAGGGCTTCTTCACCAGCTATACTCAAAGGTTAGTACACTACTAACTCCTTTGAATTCCTGCAACTCATAAAAATAGGTTTTGTGCATGATTTGAGTGTTTATGGTTTGATATGCTTGGGTTGACCTCTTTAATGGTAAAGTGTGGATTTGATGTTGCTATGGCTTAATTTCGGTAGTAATCCACCTAATACTATCACCATAACTTGTATGAACGATTTGGGGTTTAACCATAGGGGTTAGACAAGGTTTCTAGGTAAAAGTCGTACCCAAAGTTTGAAAATCAGGCTCGCGTACCGGTCGGAGACTTGAGTATCGGTACGCCTTAGTGAAATAGGGGGAAGGGTTGTGAGGGGTGTATCAGTACGTCTCCCCGCGTATCAGTACCCCTTGCATATTAAGGATTTCAGTAACGCTTTCGCGTATCGGTACGCAATGAGCGTATCGGTACGTATTTTACATTGCTGAGAGAGGATTAACGTACTAGTACACGAAGGTAAGAGTATCGGTACGGGCTTGGATTGGATTGTTACAGGGTAATCCTAGTACCGATAATGAGTACCGATACGGGATAGAGTGTATCGGTACGGCTTGTGAGTCTAATTTTTTTAACCTAAAATGAGTATCGATACTCATGGTCGAGTATTGGTACCTAGAGGGGAGTACCGATGCCCAAATAGGAGTATCGGTACTCGCTGGACAATCTGCCCAAGATTTTTGAGGTTGCATTCGGGGGTGCTATAATTCGAGGTAAAGGGCCCTGAGGGCCCGTTAAGATGTAAATGAATATTAAAACTGAGAAATGGAGATTTAAACCCCGTGTGAGAAATAAATGGCTAATAACTCGTTATACATTGATAAACTGTGTGAGGTGGTAACCCATAGGAATCCTAGGTGGATCGTTGGTGCTTTGTGGTAATCTAGGCTCTTGCTATGTGTGGAATGGGCGCCTATAAGGCTAAGCCTTATTGAATAATAAGATAAATTAATGAGAACAACTAATGTGTACCTTCATAATATACTAATAAATAGATAAGCTCAATAAGGTGGTATAATAATTGATAGAAACCATAGGGCGATGGTAAGTGCGTTAGAGCTGTGTGCGGTAAGACCCTTGTGTCGAGGTCGAGGTTGTGTGGTGGCTAGGGTCCTTGTTGTGTGCTGATGAGACACTTAGATAGTTGAGTCATCCCTTGTTGTTGGGATTTGGATACCCTAAGTGTGTTGCAACACCTTGAAGACTCCCAAATGTAGGATCCCGATACTTTGTGGACGCGGGCCTCATTCGAAGATACTTGATGAGAGATCTCGAGCATGGATGTAGGATCCTGATGCTATATGGACTTGGGCCTCATCCCCTTGAGTATAGGATCCTGATACTGTGTGGACGCGAGCCTTGCTCAGAGTATAGGATCCCGATGCTATGTGGACGTGGGCCTTACTCGTCGTGTAGGATCCCGATGCTTTATGGACGCAGGCCTCACTCAAGTGTAGCATTCCGATGCTTTGTGGATGCATACCTCACTTAATGTTGTTGGTGTTATCTGTGTGGTGCTAGTTAAACGTATGAGGTACTTGTATGAGTTGTGTGCATGATCATACATTCATAATGCTATATGTTTATGCGGATATGGTAGCGCCATCGTTATCTTGCCATGATATCATTCATGTTGCATTGCTTTATTTATGATTTGCATGAAGCATGGTTGAGTGGCGGTGTATCCATTGAGCTTTGTTAGCCCAACGTTCGAAATCGTTGTTTCAGTTCGCAGGTTAGTAGGTTTGGCTCGTTCTTGAAGGAACACCATAAGGGAATGATTCTACCGCCTCGTCTCCACAGAGTACAGTACTTAGGTCCTTGGGCTATGTAATCGTAGGAACCTAATGTATATTGTAAATCGTATTTGGATTTTCAAACGATCGAGTCAAAGGTTTAAAATGTAATTTTAAAAAAGGAGCTCCACTGTATATGGTTTCGAATATTTGTTATGTTTTGTTGTGTTGTAATTAAATGGATTTTCATAATGGATTTGTGGATTGGGCTAAACTAGGTCAAAATGGTTTGGTTGGGTTTCAGGCGTGAAGCCCAAATGTGACATCCGGGTCGTGGGTGTTGCAATTAGAATGATTACATTTGGGGCAAATTGCTTAACTTTAAAATTGATAAGGACCTAAAAAGTATTTAAATAAAAGAATAGAGACTATTGCTTAATTTTTCAAAATAAAATATAATTAAACCAGGGAAATTATTGGAGACCAGTCACAAGAGTTAATTTCAAAACTGATAAGGGCATGAAAAGCAATTAAACCACTAACATATTCATCTTTGTCTCCCAATATTATTTTTTATCCACAAAAATCAAACTCAAAACTTTATCTAAAGAATATCAAACGTCTTCCACTTGAACCAACCACTAGTTTATCTAGCTATGAGTCGTTAAGTTCATTAAACGAGGTCAAAGATTTAAATACTGACGTTGTGGATGAAGATAACCTGATTGGGAGAGTCGCTCTATAAAAGATCTCTACAATATCTAATCTAAATTAATTAACTAATAATTTAGATATCCACGAAGTACCAGCTTGACTCTATATGCATGCATGAGTAATAAGAGAAATTGGAAAGGAAATAACCAGGGTAATTCCTGTAAAGTGAAAAAAAATAGTAGGTAAAAATCAAGTACATGGGAAGTCAAGAAATTACCCCTGCAACTAACAGAGGCAGAGAAAGTGACAGTAGTGGTTGTTTATTAATTATTTTGCCTTTCAAATATATTTTTTGTAAAGTAAATATTTTATTAATAAATAGACTTACTGTATCAGTAGGTGAAGTTTGGAAATAAATTTGAAGAAAGTAGTGATACAATAACACACAAAAACAAGTCACACAAAACACTCATATTTTTAGCTAAAAAAACAAGAAAACGTCTCCTTAAATAAATCAATCTAACTATGATAAGAGTTTTTATTTTTATCAAGGATGTTTTATTTAACAAAAATCGAATATGAATATAACGAAAATAAGTAAAAAAAAATTCGAGATCAAACATGTTAACAACAACCCAAATATTACGGTCCAAAGCATGTGAGAAACTCGATCCCAAGTCGAAGTAATTTTGTAATACCTTCTTGGAAAGTAAGATCTAAATCTGATTAAATTATCATCTTCACGAGAGCTTAAAGGTTGAAATCGAATATAATTTTTTTCTGAAATCGAATTAAGACCATAAAAATCAGAGATAAAAAATCGGTAAAAAAAAAACTTAATTTTATCATTCAGATAAAAAACAATCCAAAACCACAGTCCACAACATGTGAGAAAATCCAATCCCAAACCTATCGTTAATTCTTAGTGAAAAATAAGATACACTTCTGATCAGATTATCATACGTATAAAAGCTCAAAGGTCTGAGAAAGATCTTCCATCAACAACTAAAGACCTAATAAACTTTTTTTTGGAATCAAATTAAAACTATTAAAAAAAACTTGTTTAAAAATTCTTCGAATATTTAAATAGTTCTTTAATGGATGCATAAAATAAAGACCGTCCAAGGTTTTATTTTTCCTTAATTTGAACAATAATAGGAGTATGTTCTTTTCCCAGTAGGAGTAGTCGTATCAGTATGTTAATAATTAACCTATCTATAATTAACCAATATAAGTTTAAAGTATTTTAATGTTCATAATTCTAACAAGTTCTTCTGGTACAATTAAAGCTTACTTTATATTTTTAGGTAGGGGATGGATAAGAGTATACCAGGTCTGAACTTGAAATTTTATGAATTAGCTGTCACTAAATTATATCTCGTTGTCATATCGAGTTTTTGATTTTTTTAAGGCTTAAGGCTGTAAAAAGTTCTTAAACTTTTGGGAAAAAAAGTCAAAGCTCTTAATTTTTTTTACACCCAATTAAGCTTTTGAACCAATAAATTTATTCAATCAAACCCTTGAACCAAGAAATTTAATCTATTAAGCCATTTGACCAATTTTGACCATTAAATATTGACAATTTTTCTTAGTTATTACTAGCACATGACACAATATAATTTTATCACGTTGCATTTACAATTTTTTAAAATATATATATTTTATAAATTTTATTAGTTTTTTAGAATTTTTAAAGAAATTTTAAAATAAAATAAAAAATTCTGAAAATGTCAAATGAAAACACTGTGACGTGATGCACTGCACCAACATATAAAAAAATCAAAATTTAATGGTTAAAATATATCAAATGGCTTAATTGATTCAATTTTTTTGTTTAATGGCTTAACTGATTAAATTTTTGGTTCAAGTGCTTAATTTAGTGCAAAAAAAATCAATAACTTATTATGTTTTTTCAAAAGTTCAAGAACTTTTATACCTTTAAACTAATTTTTAATTAATATTGAAAAATCTCAATGCAAGCTTGAATACAACTAATAAATTTTGGACGAGTCCAACCAAATTTGATATCTATTTTGAAATTAGTGAAGTTATAAAAATAAAATACGATCGGAACTGAACTTAAGCTTCTATATGTTAAGATTAATTCAACTCAAACTCGATTATACCCTTAAGTGTTAATAATAATAGAGTTGTAAGTAAGGACGGAGTTAAGATCAAATATTTAGAAATATAAAAATATATTAAGTTTTTTACTCTAAAAATTATGAGAGACAAAGGTCTTATTTGACTAAGATTATACTAAAAAAACCTAAAAATATTATTATACCAAAAAATTTAAAAAGGGGCAATAACCCCTCTCAACCAATACATAACTTCTCTAATTGTAAACAAACTAAACGCACGAAGTTAAAAAAATGATTTGATCATTAATTTAAAAAGTATAACTCAAATCTAAGCCTTTGCGTTATTAAATGTTCAATTGTTTGCAATACTTGTTATTAATGGTCTACTCTTAAAATTTATTTATTTTCTAATATTTGTTATTAGGGGCATAATTTTTCAATACTTGTTATTAAGAGTTTATTCTTTTCAATATTTGTTATTAGAGGTTTACTCTTAAAATTTATTTATTTTTCAATATTTATAATTAGGGGACCATTTTTTCCAATATTTGTTATTGGGTACGTACTTTTAAAACTTTAATATTTTTCCAATTCTTGTTATTAGAACTATAATATTTTAATACTTATTATTAGAGGCGTGCTCTTAAAATTTTAATTTTTTAACACTTATTATTATGGGCCTAATTTTTTTGAACAATTTTTACCTAGGAGAAGAGGATGAGAAATTTACTCCTAATTTATTTTAATATTTATTATTAGGAACTTAATTTTTAGGTTCACCCTTAAGTCATTAAAATCTTAGGAATGGACATGCTAACACTTAAGTCATTTATAGGGTGAACAACAACGGCTAATAGACCAAACGTGTTGGAACTCCAAATTCAAGTATTTTAATCATGTTTTTATTTTGCGTAAAGTACGTTAATGATTATTAAACTATGCTAAGTTTGAAGTGATCTTCTTAATTATTGGACTTTCAGACGTTACAAAATAATTTTTAAATTTTTATTCAATTATGAGATTGCCATTAAAATTTTTCAAATGTTACAAAATAATTATTTAAATTTATTGAACTGTTACAAATAGTCATTAAAGTTATAAAAAATTTATCACTAGTAAAGAATATTTTGAATCGAATAAAAATTTAAAAAATTATTTTCTAATGTCTAAAATTACAGTATCCAAATAACCATTTTAACATAGCTTAGTAACCGTTTGTATACTTTATCCTTTTATTTTTTTTAACCATCGAAGTTTTTTTTTTATAACATTTTAAACTTTGGGCCAATCTTGGAATATTGGGCTTCATAAGTCATCTGCTACTATATATCTGTATCTTGTTGGTATATTGATCTATTTTTATTTTTTTAATTAAAAATGAAAAAAAAGCTCAATACAAATTATTATTTTCGAATTTGAGCTTAAATATAAGTAATCGACTTTGAAATAAAATATCCGAATCGACTTATGTTTTATTACGTAATTGAGCCTAATCGAACAAATTTGAAAATTTCAATATTTATCTCGAAACAAACTTGAGTTTTGAAAGTAAAATTCGATCAAATTTAAACAATTCTATATTCGTTTATTCATATTTATTCATGAAAAAAATGAAGGCTCGTTTATTAAGCAAACCAAACAAGAAAAAATATATTTATTTCATTTATATTTATAAACAAATTTATTTATAAATAAATTTTGTTTATTAAGAGACCCGAGTTCAAATCGTTTTGTCTACGAGGTATATGTGCATTGTCAAATGGTTAAGAATATTTAGAAATATATACTATCTTGTAATCACCTTAAGACTATTAAAAAAATTAAATTTTATAAAACTCATTTTTATTATTTATAAATATAAATATTTTATTATTGTATACATCTAAAAATAAGAAAACTATTTGTTCATTTATTGTTTGTTTGATTTGTTGGCTGTTGTCCATGAATGGATGTTTACATTGGCTGACACATATCGAGATTAATCTTATGTGTTTTTATTTTGGTCTACCTTTCGCGGCAGATAAGGGCGAGTAAAATTCGGCTAACTCGAAAAAATTAAAATTTTCGATTCGACTTAAATCGTATCATATTTTTATAAATTTGGTTTGACTCAAATTTTTTAAATAAAGTTTGAGTTATAAAATGGAGACTCGAATAACTCGAAACTTTTTGTAATTAATGGATTGATTTTTAAGTTCTAGCTGAGTCCCTAAAGTCCGCCTAAGATATGTATATCGAATATGAAAAAAAATATAAAGATATATATATATATATATATCGTATATAATTATAGAAATATATTTAAATTATAATCAATTAGTACATAACTATATAAATATTACAATTAAATTTGAATTAAAACTCGAACTTTTTAAAATAAAATTTTACATAAAACAAGACACAAAACTCGACTAACTCTAAATTTATTTACTCGTTTCGATCTAGCCGTATTTCTGAAGTTTAACAATTAGTTTTAAACTGTGGCATAATTATAGGAGGCAAATTGTGGCAGAACTCTGAGATCAAATTTAAATATGTAATTTAGTGACAGAATAGGGTGATGGACTGCTGCTCGAATCAACTCATTTTTAGTGACGGGAAACAAACTGACAGAAGCTCCGTAAAACAAGTGACGGAATGTGTAGCTTTGTGACGGAGCTTATCGGTCATGCAACCTTCAGTTAGGGGTGCGCATTTCAGATTTTAGATCATATTCGATTTAAAATTTTTGGATTGAAAAATGAACGATTTTTATCCAATTTGAAAAAAAGTCAAATATTCAATTTTTTGGATATCAATTTTTTGAATACAACTAGCAACAAATTATTAAATATAATAAAATTTATATCCATGAAATTTTTAATTTTTCATATATAACAAGTAAAAATATCGAATATAACAAGGCTTGTATCCATAAAATTTTTGAATTTTTCAAAATTTTAAATATTTAATTCGAATGTCGAATAACTATCCATACCTGATTGCCAAAACTCAAAGGAGTTTGACTTAGCTCTTCCTAACTCAGCCTCCCTAACTTATGGTCATGATTTCAATAGACCATGTGCAGCGAACCAGCAGGACACAGATTTATCATCATATATCTACCTATCCAAAATTTTTAGATATCCAGTCTAAATTATAAAAAAAATTAAAAAAATCAAATATTCAATTTTCATATCGGATCAACAGTTAAACAAATTATTGGATAATATTTTTTGGCACACTCCTTACCTTTCAGTAATAGAGAAATTCTGTTACTAACTTAAACAGTGACGGATTTCATTAGTCACAGATGAGTCGGTAATAAAAATAAAACATGATCACATTATTATCAGATGTTGAATTATATCTTTTGATTTTTATTACAATTATTTGATTTATGGTTTTAATAAATGTACCCCATTTCAATCTTGAAAAGAAAAAAAATGTTAAGTTAGTTATATCAAAGTTGTTCGATTGATTCAGTTATTGTTGGAGCTTGCTTGGGGTGTAAATGAACCGAGCGTTCGACGAATTGTTCGTGAATCGTTCGTATAATGTTCGTCTATGTTCGTTTATTAAGCTAAATAAACGAGTATGAACAAAAATTTTATGTTCGTTTAATAAATGAACGAACACGAACATAGGTGTGTTTGTTCGTTTATGTTCACGAACAAGCTTGTTTATAGGCTCGTTTATAAGCTCGTTTATAAGATCGTTTATAGGTTCGTTTATAAGATGAAAATGCTTGTGGATGTATCTAAATACTACTTTGTTGTTGCTAAGGATGTTATATAAGTTCATGTTGAAATGTAAGTTTTATTTTGTTGCTTTTGTTTTATTTATTTATTGTTAATTTAGTTAACATTTCTGAACATATAAATGAACATGTTCGCGAACGAATAAACAAACACGTTCGAGAACACTTAAACTAACACGTTCGCGAACACTTAAAATAACACGTTCGCGAACACTTAAACGAACATATTCACAAACACTTAAACGAACATGTTCGTGAACACTAAACAAACAAACACGAACACCTTCAAAAATAAATAAACGAACACGAACACAATATTAAAAATTTAAAAGAACACGAACCGAACATGAACACCTTTAAAAATAAACAAACGAACACGAACATAATCTTGTTCGTTCAAGCTCGGTTCATTTACAACCCTAGAGCTTGCTAATTAAGTTGGTTAAGAAAAATAGAAAATCTAAATACATATATTTAAGTTGAAGTTAGGGATGACAATTGAACGAAAGATTATTTTATTCACATCCATGTTTTATGGATGTTGAAAATGTTCACATCCATGTTTTATGGCACATTCTCTTTTTTTTGAAAGGCTTTAATGGCACATTCTTATTTCATTATTTGTGAAAAGTTTTATTTTTTAATATAATTATCGATATACGATTTATCAATTAATTAATCTGAATCAAATATTGTATAAGCTTGTTATAGGATGATTTTTACAATTTAATTTAATTTATTTATAATATTAAAATTTAAATCTTGAATATTCTTTAATAAACAGTCGAAATCAAATCAATAAGTGTTACAAATATGAAGAGAACTTGCCTCTTCCACTCCCAAAGTTGGCTTTAAAAGACCGCAGTCGCAAATTCTTACTAAGCTTGTGGTCCTGTGGAGCGATGAGCAATCACGTTTCGGAGCTGCCCAATAAATAGTTCCGCTCATCCCACAGTCAATCGTCGACTATTCTTTTTTTTTCGTTTAAGTGTCTGTATCTAATTTATTAACGAAATAATTTGGATTAAGTATTGTAAAAATTTATTTTTAGGCGATCATCACAATTTAATTTTCTTCATTCACAATGTCAATACTCAAACTCTTAATATTGTTTAAGAGATCTAGTGACTCATCCTATTAGATCAACTGATCGTTGGTTCTCTCTTTTTTTTTATAAAACCCAATAAATATACATTTAATTTATATAGAATTTTATTTGTTTAATGCGATATTTATATATTTTTTATACATAGACGACATTAGTTATCACTAAATTATTCTTGTTTTTTTTCTGTTTTTATCACCAAACTATTATTTTTGACAAAATCATCACTAACGTTAAGTTTTTTCTCTCTTTATTTTGAACACCTGACGTTAAAAAACTCACGATAAAACAATAGTTTGATGACCAAAACATGAAAGAAGCAATAAATTTAATGACCAAAACAAGAAAAAAAAAGTAACATTAATAACTGTTCATATATATTCTTAATATTTTGACAATGGACATACACTTTATAGATAAAGCAATTTGATCGCATGCCTCCTAAGATTAATATCATTCCTTTTGAACTGAAACAATTATTGGGTTCTTATTGAATGTTGTTTTTCTTGACAAATTTATTGAATGGTATTTTAAAAATATTATTTATGAGAAAAACACATTTTTAGTCGTATGTTCCTTGTAGAATAAAAGTCTATTGAGCCAAACGTGTCTTTTGAAAGTGTGATTGAGTAGAGCGTGTATTTTTAAGATTGTGTCCAATCCATTTATGGATGTTGAAAATGTTCACATCCATGTTTTATGGCACATTCTCTTTTTTTTTTGAAAGGCTTTAATGGCACATTCTTATTTCATTATTTGTGAAAAGTTTTATTTTTTAATATAATTATCGATATACGATTTATCAATTAATTAATCTGAATCAAATATTGTATAAGCTTGTTATAGGATGATTTTTACAATTTAATTTAATTTATTTATAATATTAAAATTTAAATCTTGAATATTCTTTAATAAACAGTCGAAATCAAATCAATAAGTGTTACAAATATGAAGAGAACTTGCCTCTTCCACTCCCAAAGTTGGCTTTAAAAGACCGCAGTCGCAAATTCTTACTAAGCTTGTGGTCCTGTGGAGCGATGAGCAATCACGTTTCGGAGCTGCCCAATAAATAGTTCCGCTCATCCCACAGTCAATCGTCGACTATTCTTTTTTTCGTTTAAGTGTCTGTATCTAATTTATTAACGAAATAATTTGGATTAAGTATTGTAAAAATTTATTTTTAGGCGATCATCACAATTTAATTTTCTTCATTCACAATGTCAATACTCAAACTCTTAATATTGTTTAAGAGATCTAGTGACTCATCCTATTAGATCAACTGATCGTTGGTTCTCTCTTTTTTTTTATAAAACCCAATAAATATACATTTAATTTATATAGAATTTTATTTGTTTAATGCGATATTTATATATTTTTTATACATAGACGACATTAGTTATCACTAAATTATTCTTGTTTTTTTTCTGTTTTTATCACCAAACTATTATTTTTGACAAAATCATCACTAACGTTAAGTTTTTTCTCTCTTTATTTTGAACACCTGACGTTAAAAAACTCACGATAAAACAATAGTTTGATGACCAAAACATGAAAGAAGCAATAAATTTAATGACCAAAACAAGAAAAAAAAAGTAACATTAATAACTGTTCATATATATTCTTAATATTTTGACAATGGACATACACTTTATAGATAAAGCAATTTGATCGCATGCCTCCTAAGATTAATATCATTCCTTTTGAACTGAAACAATTATTGGGTTCTTATTGAATGTTGTTTTTCTTGACAAATTTATTGAATGGTATTTTAAAAATATTATTTATGAGAAAAACACATTTTTAGTCGTATGTTCCTTGTAGAATAAAAGTCTATTGAGCCAAACGTGTCTTTTGAAAGTGTGATTGAGTAGAGCGTGTATTTTTAAGATTGTGTCCAATCCATCAAAAGCACGTCCAATCATCCGTATTTCTATGATTCAAGTGAAAATTATCATTTCGAATAGAGTGAATTATACTACTTGTTCTTAAACCATGATCTTCATGTTTATGCCTAAATTATGACCTCATTCTAAATTGACTTTAAACTTTTGAACTTTATAATTTTATCCCTAAATTATCATTTATGTCATATCATATTATTACATAATGTACATTGATGCTTCCATGACAATTAACTATTTTTATAAATATTTTATTAACATGTGACATGATTTATACTGATATTTTGGAAATGAAATTAGAACATCCAAAAGTTTGAAGGATTAAATTAGAATGAGGGTCATAGTCTTAAGATAAAATTGGAATGTTTAAAAGTTTTAGAACCAATCTAAAACGAGGATAGTATGCCGAAGATAAAATTAGAACATAAACAAATTTAAAGACCAATTTAAAACTAGTGTCATAGGCCCTGTTTGGTAAATAACGGTTTCAGCCAAAATTAGAGGTTTGAGTTAAAGTTAGAAGTTTGACTAGTTAAATATGTTAATTTAGATGTTTGATGAATAACTGATTAAGGAAAAACCTCTAATTTTGAAAAAATATGAGCTTTTGATATTAGATGTTTTGGCATAAGAGTTATAAAGACCCATTTACACTTAACAATTATAAAAAGTATCGAAATAACCTAAATTTAACTTTTTCTATTTTAATTCTCATTCGTCACATATTTACATTGTGACATTTGTAAACTAATATTTCTTTTTATTTTTTAATAGTCACACATTTATATTTGTATTTAGATTTATTTATTAATTAAATTATATTAAAAATAATTATATAAATAATAAATTAATATATAAATCCTTCAAATATGTTTAGTAATGTCATATTAAAAAATTATTTTCATAATCCAATTAATATTAATATATAGAAAATATATATAACTAATAAAACTATTCAAACAAGTATTAAATATAACCATGTCATTTTGCTTGTTTAAATAATCAAACAGTTATAAGTTATCAGTTAATTTTATCAAACACTTTTATACAATTAGCTAATACAATCTACTAGTCAAATCAGTTAATATAATCCGTTATCAGCTAATATAATTTGCTATCAATTATCCGTTATCTGCTAATTATCAAACAAGGCCATAATTTGAGAACGTGAGGTGCAATTAATTCTTTCGAATATATAATTAAAAATACTCTTTATTTCAGTAAAAAAGACGAAGTGGGCGGCGTGCCCTCCTTACCCTAGAGTCTATGTCTCTATCTCCACCTGCTCTCCGTTTTTTAAATATGACTTAAACCAAAAAATAACCCTCAAACTATGTTTTTTTTTGCTTTTGGCCCTTAAACTATGATTTGGGCAAAATAGGCCCTTAAACTATCATTTTTGGTCACTTTAAGTCCCTAAACTATGGTTTGGACAAAATAAGCCCTTAAACTATCATTTTTGGTCACTTTAAGTCCATGGTTACAAAAATATCATTTTATAGGCTTTTCTAACATATATAAATATTTATGTTATTTTTAAATTTTAAAATATCATATATCAAATAAGCCCCTAAACTATCATTTATGGTCATTTTATGTCTGATAGTTATTTAAATTAAAAGAAAATTATTTCGACTAAAAAAATGTTGACACATCATAAAGATTTTTTGACTAATTGATAGTTTTGGAGACTAAAAAAAAATAACATAGTTTAAGTACTTATTTTGACAAAAAAATAATTAAAAAACTTGAGTGAACAAAAATTATAGTTAAGGGCTATTTTCTGGTTTAAGCCTTTCTATATATATATATATATATATATATATATATATATAGAATCTATAAAAGGGCAGTACGGCCGCTCAATCCTTCGCTCTTTTCAAAGCCTCTCTTTCTCTCCACAAAAAAAATCTAAAGAATCTTTCTCTAAACGCAGAGAGATAGGCGCTGAGACCTCCAACAATCCGTCGCACGAACCAATCACGCTCTTTTCAAAGGTAAATTTCTTTCCAGAATTCAAATCAAGTAAACTGTTTTACACAAATATCAGATATGTTATAGCTTATCACTGTTCTGTTTTTCTTTCTTGATCTATATTGTTATTATACTGTTAGAGTTTATTCTTCGTTATTATTATTAGATCTGATTTTTTTCTGCTGTAGATGATCTGTGGAGAAATGGTGAAATGCTTTCAACTGATTTTTTTTTGCCTACGTTTGATCTGATCCATCGTGAACGTGTTGTTTTCGTGAAGTTTTACTCTTGATTCACTAGATCTATTGGTATTTACTGCTTTTGATTTCTAATTGGTGGTTTGAAATCTATTTGGTTTGTATCAACGCTCATTTGCGGCAGAATTCTTCAGATCTACTGTTTTTCTTTTACTTTTTGTTTTTTTAATGGTACGGCTTTCCATCGTTTTTAGAAAAACTCATTTTGGCTGTTGGAAGTAGATCATTTCACTTCCTTCAGATCAGCTGCTGCTTCTGCCATTTCAAATACTAAAACGAAGAAATATATATGTTTATTGATCTCTAAATGTTGAATTATATCTGCTTAGATTTGTTGCCTCATACTGGAATACGTGCATACTTTCTGCCATACATATACGTGGGGACGATTTTGATAGGTTTATACATGCAGAGCGTTTTAGTTGATTGATTACTCTGTTATATGGTTTTTATCAGACGCCTTCTGCTTAAAAGTGATCTGATGGTTCTGTTCCTGTATCCATGCTTGTTTTAGGATGCCATTTTGTTCTTTGATTTTACATACAGCGATACTTTGTTCTCGTTGAGGTGTGTCACTCCTGCAAGATCCTCTTAGTTTACCAAGACGCACCTTTTGCTTATGCTTTTTATGAATCACCATTGCTTCTGCCTGATGTTTGCTGAAATTTATTTTTCTTGGTTTATATTATTTTTGTATCATATCGGACTTTGTTTCATTGTTGATTAATGATGAATTGAACCATTACTATGTTTTCGATGATTTTGCTTCATTTGGTAATTAGTATTATGCATTTCTACTTTATTTTATTCTCTATGTATGTTCATGTACTCGTGTGGTTTATTGCATCAGAATGGATCAGGTTCAGCACCCGTCTGTCATGCAGAAGGTAGCTGGTCAGCTCCTTCATTCTAGCCATTCTCAAAATTTTCAAGGTTATGGTGGGTCTTTCAGCAGGCCTGCTCCATACCAAAGGCGTGTTCCACACGGTAATTACTCCAATGCCGCACTGCAGTATCCTGCCGTCTGGGCTTCTGGAGCTACCAGTGACCTCTCTATGGTTCCATCAGCAGCATCTGCTATCTGTGTTCAAGCCCCTGCCGAGAAAGGATTTACCAGCTTTGCTATTGATTTCCTCATGGGTGGTGTTTCTGCTGCTGTATCTAAAACTGCTGCTGCTCCAATTGAGCGTGTTAAGCTTTTGATTCAGAACCAAGATGAAATGATCAAAACTGGTAGGCTCGCTGAACCCTACAAGGGTATTGGTGATTGTTTCAAGCGAACAATCCGGGAGGAAGGATTTGGTTCTTTGTGGAGAGGAAACACTGCAAATGTTATTCGTTATTTCCCCACTCAGGTTAGTGATCGTAACTTCTTAATTCTTTGTTCAATTACATGTATTCTATATGTTTTTGCTTATTGCTTTGCTCATTTTGCAACAGGCCTTGAACTTTGCTTTCAAGGATTACTTCAAGAGGCTTTTCAACTTTAAGAAAGATAGAGATGGTTACTGGAAATGGTTTGCCGGAAACTTGGCGTCTGGAGGTGCTGCTGGTGCTTCTTCCCTTCTCTTTGTCTACTCCTTGGATTATGCTCGAACCCGTCTTGCCAACGATGCAAAGGCTGCAAAGAAGGGAGGAGAGAGACAATTCAATGGTCTTGTTGATGTCTACAGGAAGACCTTGAAATCCGATGGTGTTGCTGGTCTTTACCGGGGTTTCAATATCTCATGTGTTGGAATCATTGTTTACCGTGGTCTATACTTTGGAATGTACGACTCTTTGAAGCCCGTCGTTCTGACCGGAAATCTGCAGGTCAGTATGATGTTTAAAGCTATGTAATGTTAAAGAGTTTTTTCCGCTCAACCATTGTGTAATGACATCTTCCTCTCTGTTTCTGTCTGATGATTACAGGATAGTTTCTTTGCTAGCTTTGCCCTCGGTTGGCTCATCACCAACGGTGCTGGCCTTGCATCTTACCCGATCGACACTGTTCGTAGAAGAATGATGATGACGTCTGGCGAAGCCGTCAAATACAAGAGCTCGCTTGATGCGTTTACTCAGATCTTGAAAAATGAGGGAGCCAAGTCTCTGTTCAAAGGTGCCGGAGCTAACATCCTTCGTGCTATTGCCGGTGCTGGTGTGCTCGCCGGGTACGATAAGTTGCAGCTCATTGTTTTCGGAAAGAAGTACGGATCCGGTGGTGCTTAATTTTAGGCTATACCTCCCTTCCTTAGTTGTGTTTTTAGGTATAAAGACGGCGATGAAAAGCTCGACTCGATAAATTTATTTCGGCAAAATTTTCATTAATAAGGATTAACACTCCCTAAACGATTTTTATTCTTCAGATGGGAAATTTGGATTACCCATCTCGGATTTTTGGTTTGATTTTAATAATTGAAATGTTGGTTACTTTATTTATATTTGATTTTGGAATTGTTTTGAAGTTTCAGGTTAGTAGGTATTATTTTTTTTTGAAAGGAAGGTTAGTAGGTATTTTCTTTGCTGAAGTTGTGCGTGGAATAATTTTATATTACAACCGAAAATATTATCGATTGTGTATGTAAAATTTTAAGTTACAGTTTAAAATATTATCCAGACCAATTAAAAATATTATATCAGGCTCGTTTCAAAAGTTGTGGAGGTCTTATTTTACTTTTTAAAATAATGCCTTTAAAATATTTTAAAATAATGCAAAATTATAAAATATCAAAATTTATCATATTATGATTGTTTATTACAAAATAAAAAAATTTCAAACATATAAAACTTAGACAATAAAAAATATCTTACATGAGAATACTGATAAATTTATGATACTAAAAAAATGAAAAATAACTTATATCGCTCAGCAAAAAAAAAAAACGAAGAAGAAGCACTATACATTCAATAAGACCATCGAATTAGAAAAAAAACAATCTACAAATTCTTAAAACCTTCAAAATTTTCAATTAAAAGTTCAACTTTCAAAATACTAATTAAAAGTTGTAGTATGATTTTTTTCGATTTTTAAACGATGAATATCACTAATTAGTAATTAAATCTAGAATAATTAAAAAAAATTAAAACTAGGATGGTCATAAATAAAAAAAATTGTCCGTTAAATACCATAAATTTAATGTTTTTTATGAAGAATTACTTACAACTGAATTCTTGATATAATAAGAAAAAAAATTAAAAAGTTTTTTTTTTAAAAAATCTTGTCATGGGAATTATAATAAAGGAGGGATAGCAAGAATTTTTTTAGTTAATGTAGGAAACAAAACATATATGAAAAGAGAGAATTAATGTTGAAATTAGAATGATTAAATTCTTCACTGAGTTTTTTTCATGCGTGCTATCATAAGAAAAATATTTTTTTGAGTTAGTAATTATTTTTTAAAGTGCGAGGCTCTTAAATTTTAAGGCCTTGTAACATATCACATGCTACACTTGTAAATGGACGGACATGTGTTATATGTTTTAGTAATATTTCAGATTTGCCTTTTTAAATCTGCGTATAAATACGATTCTATATGAAAAGAATATAGTAGTGCTATAGAAGAATTTATTCTTTGCGTTGCTTTTGTCTTTTTGTCTTTTTTTATTTCTTTTGAATAATAATAGATTTAAAAAAAACGATTTTTTTTTATCATTTTGGAATATTTCACTGACGAGTGCTGTCCATCTCTAATCTACTTGTTTTGGAGATGCTTCTCATTTTATCATATTGGAATATTTGTTCAGGAAAATTTATACTGGTTAATGAGTATGGAATGCATACGAATTTCGGGTTTAAGGTCCAGGGAGTTCTCTTTATGGTCGATACGAAGAAATGATCATTTAACAAGAATGGATGTCCCGAGGAATTGGGACTACTTGTCGGCGCTGAATTCCGACCGGCCTACAACTTTAGAGATATGCAGGCCGGAGGAGATGCAGTTTTGGCCAGAGTACTCTTTTCAGTGGTCATGCATTTATGTCTCGGTGTTCGCATCAACCGATCTAAAGAAAGGTGTTTCGTTAGGTATGCTTTGTTTGCAATAAGGGAAATATTCGATCGAGATTAGTCAAGACATTATCGACATCGAAATCAGACACGTCTTGAGAGTAATCATGGGTTGACATCTTTCCTTCAAAAACCTTTCCTTTTCATTAGTTGCATTTGGTTCCTTTCCCGTATTTTCCTGGACAGGTGGTGATGATAAAGGGATCACTTTTGAAGATATCCGAGTTGCTTGAGTTTTCCACTCACTTTTTGCCTGAAAATTGTGGCCATTGCTGTCGATACATGAAATTATTTAGGGTGAGCTTAGAGAACGACAATCTAATTTAAGATTAAAAAATGACAAGTTTTAAAATTTGTCTAACAACTTAAAATATTATAATATTTTAGGTTTGTTTTTAAGTTTCGAAATTTAAGAAAAATCACGAAAAAATTAACCTAAATTGTTATAAAAAATATAACATTTTAAGTTGTTTAGAAAAGTTTCAAAATTTGCTGTTTTTAACCTTAAATTAGATTGTTGTAACGCAAACCTACCCAATTATTTCTTGTATAGTATAACATTAATCTTTTATGGGTAAACTATACAAATGGTCAAAAAATTAAGTAAAAATATCATTTTGGCCACTAAAGTTTCAAAAGTTATAAAATGATCATTAAACTTATCGAACTATTTCAAGAAGGTCACTACACATTATAAAATAGTGATAAATTTTGATAAGCTTAAGGACCATTTCGTAACAGTTTGATAAGTTTTATTGACTATTTTATAATTTTCAAAACCTCAATGGCCAAAAAATTACTTTTACTTAATTTATTGATCATTTGTGTACCTTACCCATCTTTTTAACTAAGGGCCACGTGTAGTATATTGTTGGTGATTTCTTTGGCTTTGATCTTGTGAAAGTGAAACCTTACTCATAAATAATTCCTTTGTTTGGGTCAATATCATCTATAAATAGACGAGCCGAGGGTGGTAAAATTCTTGTATAAGTCTTTGTACTATAGTGCGGATTGCATTTTGGTCCTTATATTTAAAAAAATGTACAAAAATCTCCATGCCTCATGAAAGCGTGCAAGGTTCATTCTATTCATTATAGTTAAAAAAAAAAACTTGTCTCTAGTTAAGTTATCGGTTAAATTAAACATACGAATTTTTTAAGTTACAATAGAGCCAGGTGGACACGTTAAGTTACACTTTAAACCAATGTCATATCATTTAATTAAGTTTATCTCGTAAAATAACCCATTTTCAATTGCTACAAAAAAGATCGTTTGCTTGTTTTTTTTAATCCTTGTTTGTTTTAAATATAAAAGGATTAAAATGCAACCTGAGCAATAATACAAGGATTTGTATCGTATTTTGACCGTGGGATTAATTAATTTTTTTTAACAGAGGACAAAACTGGTATTCATGGAGTATAAGGAAAACAAAACAAGACAAGAATACAAATGGATGCAGATAAACTGAAGGAAACAGAGGGAAGAAGAAGAAGAAATACAGCAAAAGACAACAAAAAGTCCAAAAGACTTAGCGGAGAAAGATAGGGGAACAACAAAACAAGAACAACATGACCATCGACCAGGCCGAGGAAGCACAACGACGGCAAATCCAGTGGTCACCGGTTGCATGTCCATTTCGAGGGTCACCGGAGGGTAGAAGCGGTTGAAAGTGATGCAGAGTGAGCCGTCCAACATAACGTCGCGTCAGATCTGTGGTCGCCAATGTTTGAAGGAGAAGCGGAAGCACATCCATCGACTTTCGCCGATAAAAACAGAACGAAAAAAGATCCTGAAAAACCACCAAGATCAATCTCCCCCCGAGACCATCACTGCAAAGGAAAAACAGAAAAAAAGAAAGAAAACACAGCAAACCAGCCACCAAGAGTTGGAGACAAAATACCGACAGGAGAGCCGCCGTCTAGACTCCGAACCTGCGACGAGCGCGGCCTCCCAAAGACGAGCACCGAGAATACTGCTCCATGAAGAAGTTGTTCCCCTCAAAAATTCGGTGCAAGGGGTGAAGAAGAGGCCCCAAGGGCGGCGCCATCGACCGTTGAAAGAGTCCATCGACCCATCAGAGACGAAAGATGTTTATTTTATCGGAAGAGAACTCGAACCAGGCCACCGACGACTGGTGACCGGTGAGAAAGCGACACTGTAGTTAGGGTTTATTAAAAAGAAAAGAGAGAGTTTTTTTGGCTCGAAAAAGGAGAAAAGTTGATATATTAATTAAATTTGTTAGAAAAACAAAACAAGAAGAAATGAGTAATGAGTTAGTCTCTAACAGAATGATGCTTTAAGGAAAAGAATGCTTTTTGGGTACTGTCATGTACTTCACCTTATTTGAATTGCTGTCAATGGGGGATGGCGATAGGTTCATGTTTAATATTCCTTCAAAAAAAAAAATGTTGGATGTTCGGTCGAGTTGAGTAAAAATTTAAAGTTAGTAAAGTTGAGGAATCATATTTTATAATTTAAACATTATTTATTTTTTTTTAAGTTGAATCGAGTTTATGAAATAACGAGTCGAGTATTTTCGCGCAGTGTAAAATAATTAGGTATTTTCGAGTTGAGTCAAATTTTGCACACCTCTAGTATTAATGTATGTTCGGTCGAGTGATTTGATATTCTTTAAATAATTTTTTTGAGTCACGACTCGGGTTTGCCCTCGCCAATGTTTAGTCGAGATTTTTGTGACTATAGAGTAGAAAATTTCAATGGGACTCAACAGAAGAGAGAGATATGAGTAGAGATGGACATGAATCGAGTTGAGTTTTGGCCGCTTTAACCCTGATCCAAATTTTAAAATAAAATTCACCTATGATTGTAGCGATGTTTTTTTTTTGCTAAAAAAGATGTTTTTTATTTGTTTGGAAAATATTTTCTTCCGTAGGATTTTTAAAAAACCCGTATTTTATTTAAAAATGGAGTCGCCACCGGCCACTTAGGTAGGCCGGACACCGTAAAAAACCAGAGATTTAAAATTTATGGGTTCAGGAGTTGGTTACGGATGGGGAAGGATTAGCACCCCACACCGCCCAAAATTGGTACTTTAATAATTACCGCTTTATTAATATTAAACTTTCCGGATTAAAGTGACGATTAGATTAAAATTCAGTTATAAATGCGCGTAGATTTTAAAGGCCCCGTTATTCGAGAGTAAACGCCCAACCACTATCACTACGCCTGATACTGGCCCCGTTTACGCTCGAATAAAAGGGCACCGCATTGACAAAATATATGTCCGTTATGCAAACTTAAAAAACATGACAAATATAAATAAATACATTGCGCTAAAAATATAAATGAATACTAACATAATAAAATACTAATATAACATAAATAAAATACTAATCTAAAGCATACATACATAACTATTAATTTTAACACATAAATAAAAACAAATCTAACCTAAATAAAATATTAATCTAAAACATACATACATAAATATTAATCTAACTCATAAATAAAAATAAATCTAACATAAATAAAATATTAATACAAAACATAAATTTAAAACATACTAATCTAAAACATAAATAAACATACAAATTAAAAACACAATTTAAAATTAACTACTACTTCATTAAATCATAAAAATTACAACATAAATAAAAAGAAAAGAAAATATACCTAACTAGGTGTTCGAATGACGAACCCCGACTGAACCCCACCGAGATCTACCACGACCTCTCCAAAAATATTAACTAGATCGGACCTAAAATAAGACCCCGATCGAACTGACTAGGACCGAGGGCACTACCCCGGTCCTTGGCTAGCCGGGAGCTAATGCCCCTTATTTGGCCTTGCCATGGCCGATTGCCTCCATTCTTCTTTTTCCAATCCAATTGAATGCCTATTTATAGGCAATGTAAAGGGGGTGAGGTGGGTGACGTGGAGTCTTGTGCTCCACTCCCCTCCCCTTTTTTATTATTAATTTTTTTATTTTTTTAAGATTAATAATATTATTACAATAATACTAAAAATACTAAAAACTCGGATAAAAATTAGTGATTACAATAATCCAATTCAACCTGACGTAAATAGTTATTTTTATTAGATAAAATAGAAAGATAATTAAAAATAAAAAATACAGTATACTATCCCTAAATATATAAAGGAAATTTATAGTATTATTTTGAGTTAGAGATTTTTCACCACAAAACATAACCCGATCTGACTTAACATTTCACAAAACTCGACTCGAACCTATAGTTCAAAAATAAAATCCTATATCTATAAGATCGAGCGTCAAACTCGAATAATTTAACCATGCAAATCAGTTAATGTTGTTTTGCAAATTAATTAAACCATGCAAAAGCGTGCATTGGGTGGCGCATGCCGCATATGCTGCCGCCTACAAATACTAATATTTTTAACATTTTTCATGTGGAAAATAAATTATTAACAAAGGTCTCTTACATTATTAATTGTTATATACGGCAAACAGTGGAGTGGGGATTGTAGGAAAAGTAGCTCTGCTTTTTTGGTCTAATTTGGTTTTAGTCTCTCTATTAAGATTAAAATTTTATTTTATTTTTTAAATCAATTTTAAATTGATAACATAATATATATATATATATATATATATATATATTTGAAATCAATTTTAAGCATTCGTCTTATATGTAAATTTAGTTGAATATTATCGCATGCATTTCCATAATCATAATAGCGCGATTGAATAAAAAAATTTAAATCATCACTTTAACACTAGTGTTTTAACGAATTGGACCTACTAATAAAATTAAATTACGCCAAATCAACCAACTATTTGTTGATTTAGTAGATGAGACGTTAGGTCCCGTAAGTAAGATTTGGGTTAGAAACCTGACGTAGTGAATGATGAAAATAAGATTGATAAAGTCACCCCACAATGAGCGCCTGTAATACCTAATATGAATTAGTTGACCAATGAATCAGATACCTGTAATTATAAAAAATTATGCCAAATCAAGAAATGAATGGATTAATCCACATATATATATATATATATATATCTTTGACTGATCTCTTCTACTTCTTGGACATATATTATATTATATTACATAGGCTTATGCTTCAAATACACGTGTTGGTTAATAGATGGGGCTAATGTGAAATGGAAGCAAACAGGTGGAATTTATGTCTCCGACACCTATGATGATTACCTTGTGAGTGAAGAAAAATCATCCAAAAAGACATTATTAATTGAATCAAACTCAAGAGACCACACCTTTGTTCTGTCCATGGCCTTGTTTGAGGCCCCCCTCCAATCCGTTCCCCACTCTATCTACCCATCACCAAACACTCCCTCCATGATATGTATACATGCATAAAATGGAGAGGGTTAATTGCATCACACAATCTCGAATAATATTCCATATTTTAAATAGGTCTAAAAAATTTAAAACATTTTGATTGAATTTTATAGGTATTGATATTGTATCAATCATATCCTTTTTTATCATGTGTAACCATTAACTTGGACAGAAATGAAGCTAAAATTAAATATTAAGAGAGCGAATGATCAATTAAGTATTTAAATATAAAAATCGAGAGGGCCAAAAACCTTAATTAACTAATATTTAAGTTAAAAATGACCTAAAATGTTACTATACCAAAAAAATTTGAGAGATGCCACAATCCCCTCCCAAGAAAAGAGTGGCTACATCCCTAAACTTGGGTGTTAAATACCAACTCAAATTTGATGAAGATCGAATTGTAAACATGTGTTCTTAATTGTACGGATGACTTTGATATGGCGTCTTTTAAAAAAGGAGAAATAATCATCTTGCACTTTATTAATAATTTATGATCTTTAATATGTGATATTTAATCTGGTCCTCGTGTTTAAATATAACATCTGAACCGACATTTTAATACATAAATTGATAGCTAGGCTTACATAAGCACCTGATTCACACTTTGACGACTCAATTATAATATATAGACGTTTAAGGAACATTTTAAAATACAAACAATAACACGAGGATGTTTGATGAAATTAACCCATATATATCTATATATCTATATAGATATTATATTATAATATATAATATTCATATTCAAAGTTTAAAGCAAACTCAAAGCCATCACTATCATCATCACCATTACCACCCCATGAAGCCTTCTCTCTCTCTCTCAAACTATCATTCCATTACCTTATAGGCTTATATATCCTTCTCTCTTGTCTCAACCAACACAATCAAGCTGTTAAAAAAAGCAAGAGGCTCCACTCAGATCAGACCCAGACCCAGACCTAGACAAATGAGGAAACCTGAAGACAAAGTCTGTAATAATAACAACAACAAGGTGAAGCTGAGGAAAGGGTTGTGGTCACCCGAAGAAGACGAGAAGCTGATGAAGTACATTTTGAGCAGCGGACAAGGGTGCTGGACTGACATTGCTAGGAATGCTGGTCTGCAGAGGTGTGGCAAGAGCTGTCGTCTTCGCTGGATCAATTACTTGAGACCCGACCTCAGGCGTGGAGCTTTCTCTCCCCAGGAGGAAGAACTCATCATTCACTTGCATTCCATCCTTGGCAACAGGTAAACGTATATGTATATATATATTAAGCAACATGTTTTTGGTCAAGTGATAAAAAGTTTGATACATGGATGAAACCAGGATATAATATTATGGGAGGGGGCAAATTGGATAACTTTGAAACTGATAGGGACTTCAAAAGTATTTAAATCATATAAATAGGGGCTAGGGATTAATTTGTCTAATTTTTAAATTGGTAGAGACCAAATAAGTATTTAAACTAAAAACAATGGAGGTCATAGTTTGACTGATTTCAAAACTTACAAGGATTTAAATTGTATTTAAAATTAAAAAAAATTGAGAGACCAAAGCTTAATTTGACTAGCTTCAAAAGTTATAGGGACTTCAAATGTAGTTAAACCCATAAATTAAGACACATCATATAGTTTCGACTCTGATTTGATGTCTCTAAATAAATTCTCAAATTCGAGTTCTGTGGATGTTATGAACTTGTAATATAGATGAATATCGTATACAATTAACAAGTTCATATAGATGAATATCGTATACAATTAAGCAAAACATTATTTCTCAGATTAAAATCGAATATGTGTACGTGTGTGTGTATATATATATAGATGTGTGTGTATGATTGTATAGTGTTGGTTTTTCAAAATATTTGCAGGTGGTCACAAATTGCAGCTCGTCTTCCAGGAAGAAGAGATAACGAAATAAAGAATTTCTGGAACTCAACACTAAAGAAAAGAATAAAAACCACCACCGCTACGGCCGCCACCACCACCTCCACATCTTCATCACTAAACAACAGTGATTCAACACCTGAACCAATAAGAGAACATGTTGCAGGAGGAGGAACCATGTTCTCAGTACTGCATGAACATGTAGACAATGACATCATGGCCGCCACCTCCTCCTTATGCAGGGACTCGTTGTCATCGTCTTTGTCATCGACATCCATGCCCTGCCCGTTGATGCTCGCCGTAAACCGATTCGATCCGTTCCCTCATCACCAGCCCAACAACCCTTACGACATGAGTGGTGGTGCACAGTTCCCATTCCAGGGTGGAATAAGTGAGGGACTTTATGGTGAATATGGAATTCTAGAGCCTGGAGAATTAGGGTTATGCATTGAAGACAACATGATTGGTAATATGAGAAGCAATGACAGTTGCTTCAACAACACTGATGAGAATCAAAGTGACATGTTTGGGTTGGAGAATAATGCTATTCATTTTTGGAATGGGGATAACCTAAGAATGGGAGAATGGGGTTTTGAGGGTTTGATTGAAAACTTATCTCCATTCCCTAATTCCCTTGATTTCCAAGTCCAATAGCCACCTCCCCAAAGTTATATACTTCTTGGTCCTTCATATTATTTTCTTCTTTCTTTGTTCTTTTTGGTCAAATAATTGTATAGGTCCCTCTATTACACAAATTTGAGATGTACTTCAAATAATGGTATAGTTAATGCCATTAACTATCCCGGTTATAATGCTCACATGGATTTTTTTTCTTTTAAAAATACCCCTTATAACTCACTATATTGACATTGGAATCTTTTGGGTTGACAAGGATAATTTTAAGAAAAAAAGTCACGTCAACATTTTAATTAAAATAGTTAATGGTGTTAATATTTGGACCAATTAATAATATTATAAAAGTATAGGGACTAAATCACGTCAAAGTAAACAATAGTGATTGAATCTCATATTTGAATATAGTATAAGGACCAAAACCATAATTTAACCATTCTCTTTTTAATCTTGGTAAATTTTACCTACGGCGGAGATTAGTAGAGGCAGTTGGAGTCATGGATCGATCTTGTACGTATTTATTTTAGTAGAATAAAAAACTTCTAATTTTTGGGCCCTTATTTATGTTCTCAGTCTAAAAAATTATATTTATGGTTTAAGATTAAAATTTAGGGTTACGGTTAATTTTTAGGCTTTACGAAACTGTGGTAGGGTGTATTTTCTAGAGTGTAGGATTTAGCATTTAAGGTTATGATTTAAAATTTAATTATATTAGTGTTGGGACATGAAAAGGACCAAAAAAGGCAGGTGATTTTTGTTCATTTTAGTATTCTTATACTTATATACGTCGAACATATGATTTAAAATTCATGTACAAACCAGAAAATATTTTGATGAGAATCAAGGGTCGAATCTCACTAATAATCTCATTTGGCCTATAAATAGACAATTTTTTATATTACACATTTTTTATATTTTAAAATGTCTAAAATAGACACTTTATTTTATTTTATTTATTTCCAATATATTTAAAAAATTCTTTATATTTTATATTGATAATCTAGTCTCGCACTCTCCGAGCTTTCAAAATTCCATATACTTTTTGTTCAAAAAAAATTCCATATAGTTTTACTAAGTATAAAAGTTCGCATCCCAACATAAATTTCTACGCCCGTCCCCGTAACATTATTGACTTTGAAAGACTACGAGGAATAAATTGATGGAAATAAAAAATAAGAGACAAAATTATTAATCTGGGATTACTATAAGGTAAAATTATCCCTTTAAGCCTTTAAATTGCCCGTTTGGAAGCTCCTTATTAAGGAAAAAGTCTAGGGAGAGGTGAAACTTTTACTTGTAAGTCGATTTTGTTTAACACTGTCCACCTTCGTTAAACTATATATAGTGGGTAATTAGGGAGGTGTATAGTTGAGTAAAAAAATTAAGTTAGTTAAATTGACGACTTTTATTTTATAACTTAAATTTTATTTTAAATTCTTTCAAGTTGAGTTAAATTGTTCGAGTTTTTTTTTCCAAATTTAATTATTAATATTTATAATGTTATAATACTAATTAATTTCAATTTAAACGATTTTGTATAACCATATACGATATATGTATTTCGTCATATGCGATATACCTATATCAAGCGAAATTAAGGGACTTCACTCAAACTTGAAATTTAATCCCCTAATTATTAAAAATTTTGAGTTATTCAAATATTGTTTTATAACTCAGAGTGGCTCAGCACCAACAAGGTTAGTTAAATGTTGCACAACGCCTACACTACATGCTTTGACTCCGTATATCTCCGATTTACCACCGATAATATGAGCTCCGGAGTCATGCATTTGTGTCATGGTGCTCGCATCAACCGATCTAAAGCAGTTTTTCGTTAGGTATGTCGCGTTTGCAGCAACAAAGTATTCGATCGAGATTAATCAAGACAGTAACGACATCGAATCCGACAAGTCTCGAGAGTAATCATGGGTTGGCATCTTTCCTTTGAAACCCTTTCTTTTTCATTAGCTGCATTTGGTTCCTTTTATGTTTTTTCATGGACTGGTGGTGATGATAAAGATGATATCACTTTTGACTATTTGAGTTGCTCGAGTTCACTCATTTTTTGCCTGAAAATTGTGGCAATTGCTTTCAATATGTGAAATTATTGTATGTATAATATAACATTAATCTTTTATGGGTAAAGTACATAAATGCTCACTAAACTAAATAAAAATTATCTTCTTTTACCACTGGAGTTTCGAAAGTCACAGAATGATTATTAAACTTATCAAGCTGTTACAAACGGTCACCAAGAGTTATAAAATTGTGATAAATTTTGATAGATCTAAAGATCATTTTGTAACAGTTCGATAAGTTTTAAAGACCATTTCATGATAGTTTGATAAAGTTCAATAACCATTTTATAACAATTCGATAAATTTAATAATTATTTTGTAATTTCTGAAACTTCAGTGGTCAAAAAGATAATTTTTGCTTAGTAGTGACCATTTGCCTACTTTACCCATCTTTTATACTTTGGGAAGGGTCACGTAGTAAGATCGTTGGTGATTGCTTTGGTGAAAGTGAAACCCTTACTAATGAATGATTCCTTTGTCTGGGGTCAATATCATCTATAAATAGATGAGCCGAGGGTGGTAAAATTATTGTACAGGTCTATATACTATACCGTATATTGCATTTTGGTCCTTATATTATAAAAATGTACAAAAAACTCCGTAACTCATAAAAGCGAGCAATGCTCATTCTATTCACTATAGTTTAAAAAACTCGTATAGTTGTATTTAACCCGATATGATCACATACTCTATTTTATCGGTTAAATTCAATGGATCAATTTTTTTAAGTTACAATAGAGTCAGATGGACATGTCAAGTTACAGTTTAAACCAATGTCACATCATTTAATTAAGTTTATCTCGTAAAATCAACACATCTTCAATTGTTACAAAAGGATCATTTTGCTTGTTTTTTTTAATCTTTGTTCGTTTTAAATATAAAGGATCAAAATGTAATATGAGCTATAATACAAGGATTTGTATCGTATTTTAACCGCAAGATTAATTAATTTAGTTAGACAACAAAACAACAAGAAATGAGTAATGAGTTAGTCTCTAACAGAATGGTGCCTTTAAGGAAAAGAATGCTTTTTGGTTCTGTCATGTACTTCACCTTATTTGAATTCCTTCCAACAATGATAATGCTGAGATTATTAAGGATTTGTTCGGTCGAGTGATAACGAATTTGATATTTTTTAAATAAAATTTTTAAGCTCGAGTTTTGTTTATAGAAAAATATAAAATAATTTAATCCCGAAATGGGATTTAATCAGATTCTATTTCGGACTTAGTCTAATAGGGGAAGTCAACAAAGTTGTGTGACTTGAATTGAATTATTAATTTTCTAGATAAACTAACTATGCAAAATTTCTATTTCTCTAAAGAGTTAAAAGGTTTTAATTGCATTATTTATATTTGGGAGGGGCTATATAAATAATTTTATTATTTAATCGGAGAGTCACGAACATGTCTGCCTTCGCCGATGTTTTGTTGGGACTATTGTGAGTTTTGACTATCGAGTAACAAAAATTTTAAAGAAACCTATTGGGTTGGTACAAGGGGTAAGTAGTTTGGTATCGCTTAAGCAAGTTTCGAGTTTGAGGCCTTGTATATGCAGAAAATCCTCACTAGAAGACTCATCCATCAAAACCAGACGTACGATGCGAATCGGTCCGAATTAATCAGAGTATGCATTAAAAAATTGAGAGGGCAACCAACAAAATTTAAAAAGACACGAGAGAGAAGAGACAAGCTAGTAGAGATGAGATAGGGTTGAATCGATATTTTTGTTGTCCAACTAAAAAATTTAAAACTTCCACTTAACCTGACCTGACCTGACTTTTGGTAATGTTCCACTCGAGTAAAGTCAATCCAAATTGACAAATGTTTTTTTTTTTTTTTTATTCGGCAACATATAGAGAGCTAAAAAAACATATAATGAGACACGTTATAGTATTTATTCCTAAATAAATGAGGAGATTTGTACTATTATCTTAAGTCGAAATTTTTATCCTAAGTTTAAATTAGATTAAAACCTGAAATAAAAAATGACTCCATAAGATCGAATAAAGTCAGAACCAGTTAGATTCGAATAATTTAACCTTCCTACACGCGAGTTAGTTAGTGTCTTAAATCTGAATTAATGTTGTTTTGCAAATTAATTAAACCATGCAAAGCATGGGGGACGCATGCCGCATATGCTGCCGCCTCTCAAAAATAAATTATTAACAAAGGTCTCTTACATTACATTATAACATAATTAATTGTTATATACGGAAAATAAGGGGATGGAAATTGTAGTAAAAGTAGCTTTGCTTTTTTGGTCTAATTTGCTTTTAGTCCCCCTTTTATGACGAAAATTTAGTTTTATTTATTTAATTCGGCATAATTTAGTCTTCTTTTCTGGTAATGTTATTGGTAGTCCAAATTAATAACTGTGTTGGTCATTATTGTTAAAGTAAACGTAGACTATTTTTTAAAAATCAATTTATAGCATTCATCTCAAATGTAAATCTACTATTAGTGGAATATTATAACATGCATTTCTACTGTTCTACATGTATTGTTTGACAACTAGCGAATAGATATAGTTAATAGCAAATTGTATTGACTATTTGATTGCATTAATTGATTGTAAAAAGATTTGGTAAATTAGTTATTAATATTTAATATTTATTAATATGTATTTGACTATGAAAAAGATTTTTTTTGTGCAACTATCGGTTTTAAATCTATTGGTTGAAAATTTTGGATTAGATACCACAAAGGTTCATTATGGGGAGACCCTCCCAACACAAGGATTCGAACATCTGATATTGCTTAAGGGATCTATTGTCTCATCCAACTATACCAACTGATTGTTGAATGAAAAATAGTTTTTTATTAAATGGCGAGATTACATTCTCATATCGGGATTCGAACCCATATAAAATGGGGCAATATGAGCATCCTTAGCCACTAGGCCAATCAGTGGATCTCATGAAAATTAGTTTTTTAATATAATATTACTAAACATATTTGAAAGATATATATATATATATATATATATATATATATATATATATATATATATATATATATTTCTTGAATTTCTTTTATGGAATTATCTCTCTAATACAGTTTTATTAATTATCAAATTTTAAAGATTTTTTGAAGCATATGTATTAATCTCATCTATTTAAAGGAAAAATAATTATTTAAATAGTATATGAGAATACATTTTACTTCAAAGGTATATGTGACTTTATTCAAATTTATGTTATTTGGGGAATACTATATAATTTTCAAGAACGATAGAGTCTTACAACTCTTATATCCAATCCTCTAAACCTAAAAAGTTCTCCTAACAGCTTTTTCAATTTGAGAGGATTCACCCGAATTTATTGTTACGATCCTCTACCAAATAACCAAATTAACGGATTTGACTGATCAATCCTCTAAAAGTGACCGAATCCTCTAATTTTGGCTCAAAATTTTATTTACAAACATGACCAGAATCTTGATTGTGCGATTAAACATACTAAAAACATTACATAGAGAGATTAAATTACGCCAAATCAACCAACTACCAGTTGATTTAGCGAGATGAAACATTAGGTCTTCTAAACAAAATTGAGGGTTTGAATCATGACGTTGTGAATAGTAAAAATTAGGTTGACAAGATCGTCCTACAATGAGCCCTGCAATGCTCGATCCTAATTAATCGACATGTGTAGGGATTAATCCAATTCTTAGCAGAGGTACTAAAACCACAAATTGTCCTTTATATGTAATATCTTAGACTGAGATTCGGCTCATATCTCTTCTACTTCTTGGAATATATCTTATATTATATTATTAGGCTTATGCTTCAACTACACGTGTTGGTCAAGAGAGGGGGGATAATGTGAGGTGGAAGCAAACAGGTGGAATTTGTGTCTCCGACACCTATGATGATTACCTTGTGAGTGAAGAAAAATGCATCCAAAAAGACATTATTAATTGAGTCAAACTCAAGAGACCACCCCCATTGTTCTGTCCAATCCATGCCCTTGTTTGAGGTCCCCCTCCAATCCGTTCTCCACTCTATCTACCCATCAACCAACAACCAACACTCCCCTCCATAATATGTATACATGCATCCAATGGAGAGGGTTAATTGCATCACACATCCTCAAACAATATGTCAGATTTTAAATAGGTTTCTAAATTTCAAAACGTTTTGATTGAATTTTCCTGCGTATCAACATTGTACCAATCATGTCCTTTTATCGGCGTATAAAATCATTAATTTGGGTGTTAAGTACAAACTCAAAGTTGACGTGGATCAAATTCTAAACATATATGTAATTATTGTATGGACAATTTGGATACGACATCTTTTAAAAAAGAAGAAACAACCCTCCTAGATTTTATTGACATTTTATGTTCTTCAATACGTGAGATCAAAATTGTTCATGCGATAGGTACATATGTATTTACAGTCTGATCTGCGTGATTAAATATACTTAATGTTATATCCGAACTAACATTTTAAAATGGCATATTTTGAAGTTTAGGGAGTAATTTAAAATACAAACAATAGTATGAGGACGTTTGATGAAATAAACCCATCCATATATATATAATACATGTTCAAAGTTTAAAGCAAACTCCAAACCATCACTATCATCATCACCATTACCACCCCATGAAGCCTTCTCTCTCTCTCTCAAACCATCATTCCATTACCTTATAGGCTTATATATCCTTCTCTCATGTCTCAACCCACACAATCAAGCTGTTAAAAAAGCAAGAGGCTCCACTTAGATCAGACCCAGACCTAGACAAATGAGGAAACCTGAAGACAAAGTCTGTAATAATAACAACAACAAGGTGAAGCTGAGGAAAGGGCTGTGGTCACCCGAGGAAGACGAGAAGCTGACGAAGTACATGCTGAGCAACGGACAAGGCTGCTGGACTGACATTGCTAAGAATGCTGGTCTGCAGAGGTGTGGCAAGAGCTGTCGTCTTCGCTGGATCAATTACTTGAGACCCGACCTCAGGCGTGGAGCCTTCTCTCCCCAGGAAGAAGAACTCATCGTTCACTTGCATTCCATCCTTGGCAACAGGTAAACATACATACATACATACATACATACATACATACATACATACATACATACATACATACATACATACATACATACATACATACATACATACATACATGTGAGTGTATGTGTGCATGAAATAATCCCGCTTCTTCCTCGTAGTGTTCCTATATGATATATGTTCTGAATGTAGTATATCAAACTATTGATTCTACGTATCATAACATAGTTGAATGATAAATATCAACCAATGTGTCTTGGGTCGAGTGATAAAAAATCGATATAGGGACAAAACCAGGATATAATATTAGGGGCTAGGGAATAATTTGTCTAGTTTTTAAAGGGTAATCTACATAAATAGGATAATTTGTTCTAGTCTGACCATTTATCTATTAATACCATGTCACTTAACTATCATAACGGAGGACTAAATTTATTAAATTAAAGTAAAATTAGGACTAAATTGATAAAAAATGTAAGTAATATGGACCAAATGTGTAATGATATCAATTATTTAGATAGTTAAGTGACCTGATTGACAAAATTAACAAATCAGTGGTCAAATCAGAACCTCCCCATAGTTAAGTAGTCATTCATGTAGTTTGCTCATTTTTAAATTGCTAGAGACCAAATAAGTATTTTGAGTAACTTCAAAACTTATAGGGACTTGAAATGCATTCCAACCCAGGAACTTGGAAAGGTCAAAACTTATTTTGACTAGCTTCAAAAGTTAATGCAGTTCTAGAATTTGAGTCTTGTGAATTGATGTTTAGTGTTTCAAATTCGTAACGTAGATGATGAAATGTAAATATCGTATATGATTATATAAAACATTAATTATCAAATAAGAAACCCGTGTGTATGTATGTATATATACAAAGAAATGTGTTTGTATGATTGTATAGTTTTGAATTTCCAAAATATTTGCAGGTGGTCACAAATTGCAGCTCGTCTTCCGGGAAGAACAGATAATGAAATAAAGAACTTCTGGAACTCAACACTAAAGAAAAGAATGAAAACCGCCACCGCCACCACCGACTCCACATCTTCATCACTAAACAACAATGACTCAACACCAGAACCAATAAGAGATCATGTTGCAGGAGGAGGAACCATGTTCCCAGTACTGCATGAACATGCAAACATTGACATCATGGCTGCCACCTCCTTCTTATGCAGGGCCTCGTCGTCATCGACATCCATACCGTGCCCATCGGAGCTTACCGTGAACCGATTCGATCCTTTCCCTCATCATCAGCTCAACAACCCTTACGACATGAGTGGTGGTGCACAGTTCCCATTCCAGGGTGGAATAGGTGAGGGACTATATGGTGATTATGGGATTTTAGAGCATGGGGAATTAGGGTTATGCATTGAAGAAAATGACGGTGACATTGCCAATAAAAGCATGATTGGCAACATGAGAAGCAATGACAGTTGCTTCAACAACACTGATGAGATGTTTGGGTTAGAAAATAATGCTATTCATCTTTGGAATGGGGATAACCTAAGAATGGGAGAATGGGATTTTGAGGGTTTGATTGAAAACTTATCTTCCTTCCCTAATTCCATTGAATTCCGAGTCCAATAGCCACCTTCATGATCGGAGCCGAGAATCAAGATTAAGAGGAATAAAGAACAATTCACCATAAAAACGAGGGATTTAAATTCAAACGAAATAAAGATTAGAGGTCTAAATAGATAATTTTTTATTGTATTTTTTTAGTGTAAAAAAATTGGGAACTCAGGCCCCAAGTCATAAGATGGCTTTGTCACTGGCCACCTCCCCAAAGTTGTATACTTCTTGCTTCTTCATATTATTTTGTTCTTCCATTGTTCTTTTTGGTCAAATAATGGAATAAGTCCCTCTATTACGCAAATCCGAGATTTACTTCATGTACTTTATATGTTTTTTTTATAAATTTATGTACTTCAAATTTAAGGAAAACACTTTGATACACAAGCACAAGTCCTTCAATTTTAGATTTAGATATTTAGATTGTGGTTTAAGGCTTAGAGGTTTAGGTTGTAGGATGTAGAATTTAAGGTATATGATTAGAAATTATAGTTTACGGTTTAGAGTTTAGGATTTAGGTTTTAGGGTGTTAGGTCTAGGGATTTAGGTTTTAGATTTTATAGCTTAAAGTTAATTTTTTTACACGATTTGTGTATCAAAATAAAACCCTTAATTTAATATGCTTTATCATCTATTTTTATAAGAAAAATACTTTGATGCACAAACTTGTGTAAATCAAGCCTTTTAATTTTAAGGTTTAGAGATTTAGGTTGTGGTTTAGGGGTTTAGGTTGTAGGGTGTAACATTTAAAGTTTAGGGCTTAGAGTTTAAGATTTAGGTTTTAGGGTGTTAGAGTAAGGAATTTAAGTTTTAAATTTTGTAACTTAAATATGAAGGATTCTGTAAACTTTTTTTACACAACTTGTGTATCAAAATATATTTTTTTTTATAATGTCGTTAGTTAGTACAAATAGTTAATGCAGTTAAGTTTAATTATCTCAGTTATAATGCTGACCTGGATTTTTTCCCTTAAAATTACCCCTTGTAACTCACCATATTGACATTGGAATCTTTTGCGTTGGCATTGGCAAGGATAATTTTAAGGGGGAAAAAATCACGTAAGCAATTTTATTGAAATAGTCAATGGTGTTAATATTTGGATTAGCTGATAGATAAAATCACATGTCCTTTCTAAGTGTCTTTATTTATGTCTCAAAGACTAAAAAATTAAAATTTACATTTTAACCCTAATTTCTAAACTCTAAACCTAAAATCATAAACTATAAAAAATAAACATTGCACCATAAACCCTAATATTTGAACTTGATGTTAGATAAAATCATATGTCCCTTTATGTAGAGTAGGCCATGAGCTTCTGGTAGCCCAGGACGAATCTAAAAAGCGAGCCTTAAATTAGAGATTTAAATTACGGTTGCGTTGTATTTATGGTCGTGTTATGTTTATCATAATTGAGGACGTTACAAATGTTATTTCAGTCACTGCGAGTATCGCGGTTGTGAAACTTTTTAATAACATACGCTATTGTGGACATAATAGTTGCAGGTATCGCGGTTTCATATAGTACCGCTACCGCCATATAACGGTCGTTGTTGCGGTTGTATATCGCTATTTAAATCCCGAATAGCAAGTAATGAAAAAAATAAATTTTAAGAGTAGGTCCATAATAACAATAATTGAAAAATTGAGTCCCTAATAACAAATATTGGAAAAATAAACTTTAAAAGTGTGTTTATAAAACAAATATTGGGAAAAATTGGACCCTTAATAACAAGTATTAAAAAATAAATTTTAAGAGTAGGCCTATTAACAATAAATATAATTTAAAAAATTACAAACATGTAACTTTTTTGAGCGATGGGTCCTGGGCGGACGCCCTTATTGTCCTGGCCCCGAGGCCGGGCTTGCCTTTATAGTGCCTTTATTTATGTCCTAAAGACTAAAAAATTAAATCCTATCCTCTAACTCTAATTTTTAAATCTTAAATCCTAAACCATAAAAATTAAATCCTATAGTATAATTCCTAATATTTGGACTGGCTGATTGATAGGAGGTTTTTTGTCCACCCTTGCACCCTCTTGTCCGTCTTATCCCGAATGAATCCCAAAAAATTCGTCTTTTTCCCCAATCAGTGGTAGTATAAGGTAGGGGTGTGCATAATTAACTATAACAGTTATATTTTATAGGTTAATTAATCAAATCGTTAAGGTTAAACAATTTCGTTTAATCGAATTGCTAAAAATGATGGTTAATTGTTACGGTTACGATTACAATTTTTGACAAATGGTTAACCTATAGGTTAATCTTTTTAAAATTATTTATACATACATAAATTTGTGAATGCCTTGAGTGATTTGATCATAGATTTAACTTTTGTCTCTTGGGGTACTAACTCATTGAAGTTTCATTTAGCTCATGTTTTTTATGTTAGTTAAACATTTATCTTTAGAACTTTGATGGTATATTTCTATGTCTTGGATTTTGATGGTGTATTGCTATGTGTTGAACACTGTTGAAACTTGAAATTTTAAACTAAGTATGAAGTTTTTGTACTTTGTGTTGTGTTTGAACTTTGTAGTATGTAAGTACTTTTTTTTTTAAAATTAAGTATGAAGTTAGTGTTTAGAATCTCACAGTTAAGTTTTTTTTCTGAATATTTTTTATATAATATTTATCAAAAGAATCTAATGGGTTGTTGGTTAACCTACTATTGAACCGTCTATTAACCATATCTTAATAGTTAATCGTTAGCGGTTAACTATTTTTTAACGGTTAGATTACGGTTAGTAAAATTTAATAACCGTGATAACGATTAACCGACCATTTAGGCTAAATGGTACGGTTAACCTACCATGAACACCTCTAGTCCAAAGTATGACCCCGAATCAACTTCCTCGCCAACCTCCAACATGCTTGATACGTATATATTTTAGCATCTTTGTATTTTGATACGTCGAAAATACAGATTTATTCTGAATTATACATTTAAAATTGGCTTAAATGAAAAAAAAGTGCCCAAAATATATCACTTTTTAACTTTAGGTGCCTAAAGTATTTTTTGTAAAAATAGGTGCCTAAAGTTTCAAAAGTTATAATTTTAGGTGCCCGGGCTGTTAAAAAAAGTTAAAAAAACTGTTAACCAATACAAAATTGACACGTGTCATTTTTAATTTCTTTAAATTATTTTTAAAATAATTTAAGATTTTACAAAAAAAATCTTAAATTTTAAAACTTTCTAAAATAGTTCCCAAATCCCTAAATCCTAAAACCCCAAAATGTCACCGCTACCGCCGCTGGCCGCCGTCTCCGGCCCCACCCTTTCGGTCACCGAACCCATCTGACCATTTCCCCTCACTCACCGTCGCCGAAAACCGGTGAACGATGTGCCAACCGAACATTGAAACGTCGAACGTGAAATAACCGTTCGATTGGCACACCGTTCGCGTGTTTCTGACGACGGAGAGCGAGGGGAAATGGTCGACTGGGTCTGGCGACCGAAAGGGTAAGGCCGGAGATGGCGGCGGCAGCGGTGAGGATTTGGGGTTTAAGATTTAGAGATTTTTAAGGATTGATTTGAATATTTTGTAAATTTCAAGTTTTTTTAAAAAAATAATTTTTAAAGGTTTTTTTAAAATAAGTAAAAAATTTAATATACATGCCACATGTTGCGTTTTAAATGGATAACAGTTTTTTTAACAGCTGGACACCTAAAATTATAACTTTTGAAACTTTAGACACCTATTTTTACAAAAAAATACTTTAGGCATATAAAATTAAAAAATGATATACTTTACACACTTATTTTTCATTTAAACATTTAAAATTCATGTACAAATGAGGGAAATTATTTGAACGATATTTGTTTGGACACAGTAAAGCAAAATCAAGTAAGATAAACAGACATTAATGACAAGTAAATTGCAAATTTTGTCTGAAAATATAACATGCACGATCGGTGAATTGATTTATTTTCTATGAAATCGTGAAAATAATCTTTACCTCCAAAACGGATAATATACTTTATCCCAGGTGCAATCCGATCATCTGCAAATATATAGTATTTATATAGGGGGTCCACCTGTAATGCATGAGTCCTAACCGACCATTAAAGGCCATGTCCCTACAAAATTGAATATCCCTTTAAAATAATTAAAAATAAAAATGTATACACTTAAATATAAATTATTAAATCTAACTTATTAATTAATGGTCAAATGATTAACAATTTAAATATGAATGTCAATTATAGGCATTAAAGTCAACAAACAAGGACCTATTTAAAAGAAACTAAAATCTAACCTAGAGGTTCAAATTCTGAAAATTGAATTAATGATCTATTATTAACTAAATTATTCTAATATTAAATCTAAATTAATTATAAAATTAGAACTCAAAATCAATTTAATTAATTTTAAAACTTGCATCCAAATAAGCCATGGAAACAATTTTAAAAGAAATTAAATTGAAATAGGGACCTAATTAACCTAAACTTATACTCTAAGGCTTTGTCTAAATTAAAGACCTAATTAAACTAAACTCAAAAGTCTAAGGTTAATTATGTAACTTTAGTTTAATTAGGGACTAAATTTGAATCTAAGTCAAGTATTGATTTTAGGACTAAATTACACTAATTAAAACCTAGAAAATCAATTTAATTGATTTAAAAATACACCCAAATAAGCCATGGGCATATTTTAAATCAATTAAATTAATTTAGGACCTAATTATAATATTCTAAACTACCTAAGGATCTAATAAAAAAACTAAATTGTTGGGTTCGAGTCGATCAACCGAGTGAATTGGTTCTGTGATGATATTGGTGGAAGCACAAGAAAATTAAAAATCTTGCTAAAGGATTTGTAGTGGTTCGACTTCTCAACCAAGTCTACCTCCACTACCTTAGATTCCCCACTAAGGATTTTCCACAAATCCACTAAATTTGTCTTTCCTTTTTACAGGCTCAAGGAGATAACATTTACAAACCCTCAAAGCTTATACCACAAAGCTTTGAGATCACTAGGAGAATATAAATTCAGCAAACTGTGAAAAGCCTCACAAGACAAATGTGTTTGCAAATTTAAGCTCTCACCCAAAACCTAACACTTGATCAAATATAACAATTAAGCTCACAAGTGTGTTCTAATGAAAAAAAATATACTTTACAAGCACAAAACATTGTATCTATACATGAATGTTGGAATTATAGAGGTGGCAAACGAGTCTTTCGGTTCTGGTCATTTTGGTTCAGGTTATTTCGGGTATGATTATATTCGATTTAAATTCGGTTCGGGTCAATTCGGGTCTGGTTCGGTCTTATTTCGGGTCTATGGTGATTTCGGTTCGAGTATCGGGTTGGAATTTTAGGTCGGTTGATTTTTGGTTCGGTTGACTTTCGGTTTAGTTGATTTCGGGTCGATTATTTTTGGGTCGCGTCAATATCGGGTTAATAGGAGATCGATCGGTTTTAGTCGAGTTTTCAGGCCGAGTTAGGTTTTTCCACCCTATATATGACTTTATATAGCCTGTATATTTGGCTTTTTGGTGTGTTGTGCGACAATTTACATCTTATCTTTATTTATTTATTTTAATATATATATATATATATATATTTGGGCTGCCTTTAGTTCGGGTTGCTTTCGGTTCGAGTGAAATCAGTTTAGTTGAAAATCGGTTCATGTCTATTTTTGGTTCAACTAAAATTCGGTTTGGTTTATTTCGGGTTTCAGATCAAATTTGAGTCATCGTGTTTGGGTTGATTTCGGGTTTCAGTTAGGGTAAATTGATTCAGTTCTCGGTTCCCGGGTTAAGTTTTCCAGGTCTAGTTGGCAATGATGTTTCTTGTTGTTCCATAGTTGCTTGAAGCTTGCTTTTAAACCCTCTAAGAAGTTTTTTTTGTGCCGTTAAGAACTTTATTTCCAACAATAATGTACTTTTGGGCATCTCGGTATCAGTACGCGGGTCTCAGTATCGTTACATGCCTTAAGAATAAAGAGTCGTTACAAGCAATTAATGCAGGGCGTACTGATACGCAATATTGAGTATCGGTATGGGCCCTTGCATATCCGTACGGGCTTGGCCGTATTGGTATGACAATTGGCTATTGGAAATTTGGAAATCTTGGGGAAACAAAGAGCGTATTGGTACACGTATGACCGTACTGGTGCGAACTGTTGGGTATCGAGACTGCACCGATACTCACAACCTGTTTTTGACACTTGGACTATTTTGAAAGCATTTGAACATGTCAAAAACACTTTGAAAACCTTTCAACCACATTTTTCAAGTTGATGGACTTTTGAAATATTTTTACAAATTAGTTTAAGTCCAAAAATATTTTTCATTTAAGTTATATCAAAATTAATATCTCAACATAATCTAATGGTGTAACTACACGAATTTTTGAGTCAACGATGGGTGTTGACCCGGGTCTTGGACTGACACGTCGGGTCGAATGTTCAGATTATGTTGGGCCTTGTTGTTGGGCTTGTAGGAGCCTTTATGGGCCTCCATGTGTTGTTGGGCTTGTTTAGTGGATTTGGGGTTTGGGTTAGGATGGGTTTTGAGGAGGGGCATTATGGTAAAACCATAAATGGAAGACAAAGGCTGGTGAGGCCTTAATATTTCTGCAGAAAAGTTGGTCAGTGATATCACCTTGGTCTTTTGTCTTCCTCTTCCATACCCTCTCATCTCTTCTACCCAAAAACCAAAAAGAAAAGATGGAATCCTTTAGGTTGTGGTGAGAATCTCGAATTGGCCATCAAGAGAAAGTGTTTCAACATGCAAAGATCTGTCATTCGAGATAAATATCTTAGCATTGGTGGAAGTTGGGTTTGAAGCTTGGATAAGGGAAAAAAAAAGGAAGAAGCTTGGTTGCTGATTTATTCCGAGATTTGCTTACTTAAGGTCAGTACATTTCTGACTCTTTCATTTCATGATGATCCTAAAATGATTGCTTTATGTGGTTTATGGTTTTTGGTTGCATAGTTAAGGTTTTAGAAGCTTAAAACCCCTTTAATAGCAAATCAAGAATCATGTGTTAATAATGGGTAAAATTAGTAGCAAACCACCAAATAAACCTTCAATAACATGTAGGAACATTTTGGAGCTTAACCATGTAGGTTAAGGGTTCGGATGGTGAAATCTCGAGCTCTACGTTTTGAAAACTGGGCTCGAGTACCGGTACGGGGTGGTAGCGTATCGGTACGCCTTGTAAGGAAGAGGGGCGTACCGGTACAGAAGGTCGCATATCGGTACCCCTTGCTTGATAGAAATTCCAGTGGCATTTTTGTATACCGATATGCTAGGAGGCGTATCGGTACCACTGTTCCATTGCCTGGGGAAGGCTTTCGCGTACCGGTACGCAAAAGGGGAGTACCGGTACGGGGTGGATCATGTACAGATGTTGAGTACCGATACGGGGGTGAGCGTATCGGTACGGCTTGAGGCATCAAATCTTTCGAATTTAATTTGAGTATTGGTACTTGGGGAGGAGTACCAATACTTATAGGGGAGTACCAATACCCATGTAGGTGTATCGGTACTCGCAGAGCAATCTGCCCAAGAATTTTGAGGTTGCGTTCGGGGGTTCTATAATTCGTGATAAAGGGTCTAATGGGTCCCTAAAGGTATAAAACAAATTCTAAAATTGAGAAATTAGGGTTTATAACCCACATGCGGAACAAATGGCTAATGGCTTGGAAATTGTTGAACAAATTTCTCACATTAATAATCCTTGATGTGTGTTGAAGGGACGCCCATATAGTCTAGCGGATGTGAATAACGTGATGTTCTAATAAAGATGACGTGTATGAACTTAAAAGACAAATATTAATTACCGTAACAAATGAAATATGCCTGGGGGCATTTGTAGTGGTTGACTTGACGCTTCTTATCTCTTGGTGAGATGTATGGATGCTCGGGGAGCATATGTTATCTTATGTTATCACTTGAAGAACTCTTTTACATTATTTTCAGTTAAAGTTTTCTTAATACTAAAAGAAGGTTCTCAAATACCTTACTTAATTGATCATAAGTATAGAATAAGTGGAAAGTATTTTTCCCAAGTGAACAGGCGCGACTCGGAGATTTGTGGTGACTTGTTGGCTTGGGCTTGGTTGCTGTTCCTGTTATTTATATTCAGAGTATTTTTGGAGCTGCAAAGTTGAACCAAACCCAAATAACATGCTAAAACTCTCCTGATTTGATCACGAAATGTTAACAATATAAACCATCCAATGTGAACCAAAATAACCTGAACTCGAATCAACTAAATCCCAAAATTACCTGAACATCATGAACAATATAAACCTGCCCCATTTAAACCGGAACCAACTTGAACTTGAATTAACTAGAATCCAAAATTACCTACCCAACCTGAATGGTATAAATCCACCCAGTTTTAACCAGAAACAACCTGAACTCGAATTAACTAGAATAAAAAATTGACGAGAAATAAGTATGTTTAGAGACCGGGATTATGAGACTGATATTTATAAGATGCATGATGATGTTGTGAATATGTTGAGACTCGTAGAGATTTTGGAGACCGTGTAGGGTCATTTGAATATTCGTATGATTATCTGACTGGTTGATTTATATGTTCGTTGCTTGAGTGCTAGTGATATGAAGATTGACGTGTTTGACGGAAATTGTGCTTAAGGGATAATAGTGAAAATTACTCGATTAAATGATCATGAAACCGATAATTAATATTAATTGATTAGATGCTTTAGTAAACAAGCCTAATTACTTTCATAAGCTTTAGAGATCGAATAAAGTGTTGTAATGTCGTATTTCGTAGAAATGGTACGAACCCGTGAGTAGGGTGTCGGTATGGGCTTCGACCATACCGGTACACGATTGGGGGCCGTATCGGTACAAGTCGACCCGTGACGATACTTGAGAAATTCAAGATTTCCATTGAGTGGTTTTGGAATCGATACGCGTAAGAGTACTGGTATTCGGAGTACCGTACCGATACATGTGGGCCAGTACTAATGCATACTGAGCTTTCTGCCCAAAATATTGATTTGGGCTAGAAAAACCAGAAAATTTTGAGATATGGTCGAATGAGACTCAAATGAGATAATAAGACGCAACTCTGATGAGGCAGTCGATTTATCGACGAATATTGATTCGGCACTGTTTTCATGTCTTCATCTTAGTCCATATTTTATTTATTATTTGCTTACGGGGAAAGAGCTTTAGTCATGTCATGGTCCTTATTTTTTGAGGTATTTTAGGCTTACTTCAGTGCACTTGTATGGAGACTAGACAATGTAATAGAAACACCAGCATTGCCTTGTTATTCTCTACTGATTATCTTCATGAAATGTTTGTTTGTTGTCCTCAATATTGTTCCGAACTGCATCTTTATATTCTGCAGACCTTTTCATTACTCTTGATAAATGAAATACCTTTCCTCATCATGGTATTTTTCACCCTTTGCCAATTTTGCCCTCCATGGAAAACACCTAAATTTGATAGCAACTAAGGAAGTCCTTATGCTATAGTCTGATCATTACTACTCTCCGCGGCTTCTTTTTTTCATCATTATTTCTCATTTCTACTATATATCTTCATCCCTAACAAGTGTTCATCCTTGAATTGCAAATTTATGTCTTCTCGTGAGTGAAGTGCTGTCTTCAACTGTGTCAGATTGCAGAATGCAAGAAGTTACAAAAAAGTTGAAAACAGCTATGGGACCAACAATGTATTACTATTAATTTGAATGTTAAGCGTATAAGTGTTAATTCCCAATAGAATGAGCGTGGTTGAGAAGATGCGGTTGGGAATAAGTGTTGAAGGGAGAAGCAGAATATCCTCTGACAATATCTGAAAACAATTTCATTTGATTTGGACATGTAAAAGGATGATACCCATGTTAACAGAGGGGAAGAACAAAGTGGATAGGGTTGGAAACTGTAAAAAAATGACTTTTACCTTTCTTGAGCTGACCTAATTTGATTCATTTGGCTACTTTAAATATTTAGAAAGGCTTAGTTGTTTCAAAATTCATGTACAGTTACGAATTTAGTTTTTGCTTGATTTGAGAATTTATGCAGGATCCTTGTCGGCCTAGTGTCAAAGAATCAGTGAAGTTATGCCAAAAGGCTGGTTTAAAGGTATAATTATTTATATGCTATAACTAATCACTATTAAAACCATGATGTAAAACCATTTTTTTGTGATGCCTTGAGTTAAATTTTACTATATTTCCCTACCTTCTATGAGATCTGATTATTATACAAAAATAGTCATTTTGCTTTCAATGGCATTGTATCGTTATATCTTTCTTTCTTTCCTTCCATTTTTTTTTCATTTTACTTACATGCGGATTATTGGTCTCTTTGTGATCTCCTTTAATCTTTAAAGCTGATATGGTGTTGGAGGTTGATTATGTTCATACGAGTTATTTTGAGATTTTCCATCTGTGTGCCATAGGGACGCACGGTCACTGGCGACAATCTTAAAACGGCAAGGGCAATTGCTTTAGAGTGTGGAATACTGTCGTCAGATGCGGATGCTTCTGAGCATAGTCTCATTGAGGGGAAAGATTTCCGTTCTCTAACGGATTCGCGAAGGGAAGAAGTTGCCGAGAAATTATCTGTATGCTCTGGTTCTGCTTTCATTTTCTGAATTTGCCGTGTGGTCTAAAAACATGAACAGATAATTCAAATTAATTATGTTATTGATTCATAGGTGATAGGACGATCATCGCCCAACGATAAACTTCTGCTTGTGCAAGCATTAAGGAGGAGGGGACATGTTGTTGCTGTAACTGGAGATGGCACCAATGATGCTCCTGCTCTACACGAGGTCTGACAGTCTCTTTTCCTTTTCTCGTCATTGAGATAAATTATTACCAACAGAATATTTTAAGTACTGTTTTGTTAATATGTTATTTAGGATCTTCTACTTTTTTATCACTTAAAAAGAACACATTTTCCTTTCTGAATGTAAAACAATTTAAGTTGAAACTCTATAGGCCAATCGATTCCATTTGGAGTGCAATGCAAATTATATAAAATTTTAATTACCAAAAGATGGTTACACCAACCTTATTTGACTGCAATTATTGGCAATGGAATCAAGGCTAGACGATCTTAATCATTAAACATGGTTGCATGTGATTATCATTAATGTACTGAGTTTTTGTCTCTGGACAACAGGCTGACATCGGTCTTGCAATGGGTATTCAAGGGACCGAAGTTGCAAAGGAGAGTTCAGATATCGTCATTTTGGATGATAACTTCGCTTCAGTTGTGAAGGTATTGTATTCCTTTCTTCCCATTGTATTACTTATCATCAATGTTAAAAGTTTCTTTTCTTAAATCAACATAATCATGAATATCTTATGCATTTTAGGTTGTCAGATGGGGTAGATCTGTATATGCAAATATCCAAAAGTTCATCCAGTTTCAACTTACAGTTAATGTCACAGCTCTTGTTATAAATGTTGTGGCCGCTGTTTCATCTGGTGATGTTCCATTGAATGCCGTGCAGGTTTGTTCGCTGTGTGCTTGTATGCATTACTGCTATCAACTATTACGAATAGATGAGTATTTAATTTACTTTCACTCTGTGCAGCTTCTGTGGGTCAATCTTATAATGGATACTCTTGGAGCATTAGCATTGGCTACCGAACCTCCAACCGACCACCTGATGCACCGCCCCCCTGTTGGTCGAAGGTATAAGATTTTGATTAAATCTTTGATTCTTAACCTACATTATCAGGTGCCAAGGCATATTCCTTGGCAAATCTTATCTTTAGGGTAGTACAAGGAATTTGTATGATCATAGTCTAATCATAATTTTGTTAAAAAATGATGTTTTGTTTGTCAGGGAACCTCTTATAACTAATATCATGTGGAGGAACTTGCTTCTACAGGTTAGCTTTGATATAATGCAGACCTATTTATTATTTCCTAGATGTTACTATTTTGGCAATTTTATTTAATTGCTGTACTCTCCTAAACGACGCTCTTCTCCTGGTTACTGTGTCTCATGGCAAAAGGACGGTGATTTTACTAAGTCGGTATTGTCCGTGGAAATTTCAGGCTGTATATCAAGTGACGGTCCTGCTCGTTCTCAATTTTGACGGCAAGAGGATATTGCGTCTTGAACATGAAAGCAGTGAGCATGCTACCAGAGTGAAGAATACACTGATATTCAATGCATTTGTCCTTTGTCAAGTAAGCAACAACTACTCAAATACGAAGTTAATGCAGTTGGATTAAATATTCCGTAACCGGTTTTAATCCCTAATAAGCACATTCCATGTGTTCTATTTCTCTTTGGAGCAGGCGTTATGGTTTCGATGACCCAGTCGATAGTTTAAGAACGATACGGTCCTGATTGATATAATGTAGTACTGCTTAGGGGGCTTAACCTTTTTTCATGCTGCTAGAACCTATCGTCTTAGAATAGAAATTCTCGTGCTTTATATTGCAGTAGTGACTGCATAATGTTCCTTTTCCTCCCTATTTGATCTCTTTGTGGTCTTTTTAATGGAGCTTAAATCAGTCAAACATATGTTTCGCGTAAATGCATGATGGATTCTTAAAGTTTAGCGTCAAATTTTAGTATTTTTAATTTTTATCCCTAGGTTAAAATGATATTTTATCTAGATTTTAGGGGTCAAATTAGTATTTTATCTAAAGTTTAAAGGTTAAATTAAAAAGTTAGTCCATTTTATTAATATGCACGTCATCAAACTAACCACCTTTAACGTCTCAGTTAGGGATGGCAATGGGCCGGATCTGGACTGGATCCAGTTGGACCCAGATCCAGACCCATTTTCACATCCTGGATCCAGACCCGCCCCGAATCCGCGGGTCTAGAAAATTGAGACCCAGATCCAAATCCAACGGATCTCACAGATCTGGGTTCAAAATGGGTCTGTTAAAAAAAGACCATTCGACCTATTTTTTAACGTAATAAAACTGTCATTGACTAATTTCACATCACATTTCCAATGGAAGAAAGATTAATTTCAATAGAACTAGTAACAAAATAAAAAACGATAAACTAAAGTCTAAAAAAACTCTAACACAACTACACAAATGTCTTTTGAATAACACAAACATTAAAAAATGTAGATCATGAAACATTCCATTGTCGCAAGCCGAGTACCGCACTTCTACCTCCTTAGAGTGCTAGTCTTCATCACTACTTAAGTCATCAACATCCTAAAACAAACAAGAAACAACCGACCAAAGAGAAAATTTTGTTTAATGAAAATAATATCTATGAAATTTAAATATTAATATTAAGGTTATGTAATATATAATAACTTTCTTGTTTACCATGTCAATAATATCCACCACTTCCGCATCATCATCACAATCTTTATTAATAGTGGAACAAGCATGTGTTCCTTCAAAAGTGTTTGTTATAAATATATAAAAATTACATTAGATAATAATGTGAAATATAAAATTAAAGCAAAGGAAGGGAAATAATATTTTAAAACCAAAGGTGGGTTTTTCTATAAACGGGTAAATGGGTCCAGGTCCCGATCTTAGTGTCAGATTCGGACCCAGATCCGTACTTTAATCAGAGGATCCAGATCCGACCCAGATCCGTCGGGTCCAAAATTTTAAGATTCAGACCCTGTAAAACGAATCTATATCTACGGATTCGGGTCGAATCCAAGATCCATTGCCATCCTTAGTCTCAGTGACCAAAACTTTATAAATCGATAATGTGAATGATCAAGACATTACTTTTTTGAATTTGATGAGCAGAAGTGGACACTTGTAAAACATAAGTGACCAACCAGTGTAGTTTAACCATAAAAGTAAAACAATCCAATTTCAAAGGTATAAAGAGTATAAGTACTCGTAGCGTAATTTAACCAGTAGGTTTAGTTAAACTTTTCAACGGTTAATGGGTTTGTAAATCATATAAAGGTATAAAGGTTTAAATTTGATATACATGCATGCTTATTTTTACTCTAAATTAAAATTAAACTTTAAAAAATTAAATCTCAAACCTTAAATTTTACGCCCTAAATTCTAAATACTAACCTTAAATTTTAAACCTTATAACCTAAACCCCTAAACTCTAAACCCTAAACTAAATCCCTAATTCTTAAAACTAAAAATTATGTTTACATATATTGAAGTTTTTCTCAAGGTATAAACACTCAACTTCCCATTTAGAATTAAATTTTGAAAATTGCGGGAACAAAATAACCAACTCCGATCGTCAGAAATCGAAGTTACAGATCTAAACAACAAGAGACTGAATCAACCGGGATCTGCATATCTCTATCGTTGTTCATGCCATGGTGATGGTGGATGACTGGCGAGGGTGAGTATCATTCACGTTAACAAATGTGGCGCATGTTCGAGATTGTTTTCGAAGAACCGGTGCCACTTCCAGTTATGGCGGCGTTGGTCGCCGTTCTTTCCGTTATCCGCTTCCCTTCTCCGCGCTGCGCTTGCGTCGTCGTCAACTCAGTCTCAGTCACTAAGGTCGACGTCGGAACCGCCAAAATGCCTCAACCGGGAGTGCGATTGGCTCTCCTTTTGAGACCTCCTTGATTTTGGTGATAATCGTCCATTGCCGTTCCTCGTCGCCGTCTTCCAGTAACGCCGCCGTGGAGAAAGGTCTGTGTTGGGATTTTTCTTGGATTTTGCTTTCCGTTATCAATCTCGTTTTGCTTTACTTGGCGCTCAAACAGCATAGCTTACGGAGATCTTTGTTCTTCTACTGATTCTGTGAAATGATAGACATTTACTTATTAGGGTTCATAATGGATTTCGTTATAAAAAATCACGAAACAAATTGTAAATACGATCTCGTATAAGATAGAGCAATATAGGTAGATCTTAAGTTTTAATAAATTGATTAAGTATTAGTTCAATTATTGATTCCAAAAAGTTTGGGATTGAAAGTTGGATTAAATATTTTAAAAAATAAAACATGAGTGATATAAGTTCGAACAGTTTAGTAATGAGTTATACAAATTCAAAACCAGATATATATACTATCTTATACCAATTGATTTGAAATGAGGGTTAAAATATGCTCTAAAACTTTGTACTCATCAGACATTTGAAATTTAGTCCCTTTATTTATTTTTAGAAATTTATGGTTTGTTTGGTTCTAGAGAATGAAGTTCGTTTTTATTTTTATTTTTAAAAAAAATGAAAAAAGGTGAAGAAAACGTGTTTAGTTATAAAATTAGAAAATAATTTTTAGAAAAATAAAAAAAGTGAAAATTTGAAAACATAAAAAAACATTTTAATTTTAACTTCATTTAAACCCAATTTCGAATCCTTCCAATATCAGTTTTTAAAACTTTGTTTTATTTACTCATATTTTATTTATTATTATTTTAATAATATATTCTAGCTATATTTTATTTTAATTATTTAATATTTTTTCGTTTCTATTTTGAAAACCTAGATACTAAACATATTTTCATTATTTTCATTTTTGAAAACAAATTTTCATCCATATAAACTAAGCATGTTTTCTAATTTTTAAAAAATTGAAAATAAAAATTATTTTTCTAAAAATAAAAATAGAAAATATTTTCTAACCCTTAATCTCTCTACTCTTTCAAATTTAAAAATTCAAAGTACAATTGTAATATCCTTAAGATTCTTTAAATTTATGTCTTTACAATGTCATTTTTTGTTATGTGGCCTTCAAGTTAGTCTTTTTTATTGCAAAAAACCATATCAACGAATTTAATAGAAATTTTTAAACAATATTAAGAATTGAACATGAATTTTTAAATCTGAAAATCAGAGGACTAAATTTTTGGAAATAAACGTAAAGGACCAATTCCAAATGTACAAAGAATATAGAAACTTAAAACATAATTTAACCACAAAAAAATTAACTCAATTAAAAGGAAAATCAATTATTAATTTCAAATGAAATGTGGATAACATCATCGTTATTGTTCTTCTTCAACTCCAACTTTTAATCTTTCAATTCTCTCCACTGCCTCTTTCAAATCTAATCTCTTCTCCACATCCGATTCACAGCAACTCAGTCCAATCTTCAACAACTCGACAACCAACTCACGATCACCACCATTCATTTCCACCATTTTTTTGTCCAAAATCAAATCAATTTTCGACTCATAATCTTCAGGATCATCACCCACAATGGACTTCACCCACACAGCCAAATCCTGTTCATCGTTTCCTCTACCCTTTTGCAGGAAATTTGCAGGAAATTTACCTGTTAAAATCTCTAGAATCAGTACCCCGAGGCTCCACACGTCGGTTTTCTTTGTTATTCTGCCGGATTTTATGTGCTCCGGCGACTTGTACGCCACCATGAGTTCCTGAGCACTCTCCTGGTTGATCACCGGAATCAGGCTGTAATCTGTGAGGAGGGGTTCCAGTGATTGGTTGAGAAGAACGTTTGAGGATTTCAGGTGGCCGTGGGGTGCTACGAGGCCGGCTAACTCCTTGTAGAGATATTCCAGGCCTTTGGCTACTCCTTTCACGATGTTCAGCCGTGTCGGCAAGGAGAGAGGCGGCTGCCGGAGAGCCTGATTACCTGCAGGGAGAAACGTCAGGCTGTTAGATGGTGAACTGCTACTGAAATTCATGGTTTTAGTATTGAATTGCAGCCGCCGCAACACAAGGTAACTGTCTGCGACCGCGACGTCGTGACTGTATCCGTAATTGCAATTTAATACTATACTTTCAGGTAATGAATGACTAACAATGGAGATGAACTGCCAGGCTGCCGTTGTGGACGAAATCGGAGACCAGAAGCTTTTCTTCTCTCCTGTAGAAGTAGGCAATGATGGGGAGCAAGTTCTTGTGCCTTAATCTCCCTAAGCTGTTCATGTGCTCGTGGAACTCTTCTTTCCCGGCGTTGTTCATCTGTTGAAACCTTTTCACCACCATTATCGGCCCCGTCGGTGTCGCAGCCTTGTACGACGCCCCGAAGCTTCCGCTGCCCAATACCTCCGCCGAGGATCTCAGTAGCTGTGTTAAGTCAAACTTCTCTCTATCGTCCACCAAGAAACAAAGTTTTACGGCCTCGGCTTTCTTCGATGTCGGAGGCGGTGTCTCCACCGACGGTTGTGGTTGCGTTCTGTTCCGACTGATTATGAGGATGATAAGTATAAAGAATGTTACGAATGCCCCAGCTAAGAAAATGTTTATAATAAGCCATATTGATGATGACTTCATGGGGTCGAATGAAGGGGCTGGGGCCGGGGCTAGGGTGGCAGAAGGTGGGGACGACGAGGCGGTGGGGCTGGGTGGAGGTGGAGGGGAAGGGGAGGAGGAGGAGGAGGGGGATCACACTTTGTCTTCAATGGTTCTCCACAAAGACCTTTATTGCCTGCATGTAATCAAAGAAAATGGTAGCGTTTCTAAACTACGTAAATAAGTTATTCATGCACATTATCATCACTCGGATGGTAAAAATTCGATATTTTTTAAACGAATCTTGTGAAAGAAAATATAGTATATTAAAGAAGTTCTAATTTTATAAATTCAAATCTCGATATTGAGCTTGAGAATATTAATGTAAAAAAAAAAAGAAAAAAGCTTTGCTTCTAGATGTGTTTTTGAAAAGGTTGAAATTATACGATTGTGAGTGTTCATGGTAGGTTAATCGTACCATTTAGCATGAACAGTTGATTAACTGTTATAGCAGTTATTAAACCGTAACCTAACCATTAAGAAGTTATTAACCGTTAAATTTTTAAACGATTAATCGTTACTTAATGATTCGGTTACAGGTTAACATGTAACCTATTATTATTATTTTCTACATGTTCACTAATTCTTTTGAGAATAAATGAAATTATCTCTCTGATAAACATTATATTAAAAATTTCAGAAAAATATTTAAATAGAGAAATTCTAATCACAAACTTCATTTTATGCGTAAATAATTTCATAACGGCTAACCAATAGGCTGTTAACCAATATTTTTAGGTTGGTTAACTGAAACCGTTTACCTTAACAATAGGTTAATTAACCGCAAAATCTAACGGTTACACTGGTTAACCATTACGGTTTATTTTGCACACACGGCTATGCTATACATGGGATGGGAGGGGAGATTTCCCTCAAATTTAATGGTTTAATTAATTTTTAAGGCATTATTCGTTTCAAAGTTAATCAACTTGTACCTTCATAGTTCGATTCAGACTTCGACCCTGCATATCATGAAGTTGTCTCCGACCAAAATATATAAATGATGAGTCTCAAGCAAATTTAGAGCAGGAGAGGATCTTGGTATAACAAGTTGAGGGTGTCAATTTAAAATTTTCGAAAGTTTTAGAAGTCTAAACTAAAATTTTCAAAAAAATTTAAACTTAATGAAAAATTTTCAAAAATTTAATAGGGACTTAATTAAAAATATTTAAAGCAATAAAATCTTAATAAGAATTTTAAAATTTTTAAATAAACTATAAATTAAAATTTTTCAAAAACTTGAAAGATAAAATATAAAATCTTCAAAATTTTGGGGTCCCCCGACTACCACCACAATCCGAATATAGGTGTCAATTCTTGTCTGCAACTTCTTTTCTTTAAAAATTATTAGATGGGTCTGCTCACCACGTCATCTATAGTCCTATCCAATAATAATTTTCTATCTCATTTTTTTCTAAGGTGAATCTTCACATCTTTCTTATATGCCATTAAATGAATGAATCTCATTGGATGGACCATTGATACGTGGTGAGCCGGGACCATGTAATAATTTCTCCCAATTATGATATATGATATTTAATGTTTATGCATGGCAAATATTTATAACATCTGTTACGTCCGTAATCATAATAAATACGACGAAGTTTTAATTACTCACCGGCAAACATGGTGGTTTTCATCTTTCTAAGACTTTGAGGTATAGGACCCTCCAATGCATTGTTCGAGAGATTCACCACCTGTAGGTTCCTCTGTTTAAAATCCGGTATCCGACCCGAAAACCGATTCCGATCGAGTTTAATCTCTTTAAGCTTAGGAAGAGCCAGCGTTGATGAAGGAATCTCACCTGTAAACTTGTTTTCCGAGAGATACAGTTTCATCATCCTAATCAAACCTTGGAATGCATTCGCCGGAATCTCACCGGAAAACCGATTCTTCGACAAGTAAAGCGATTTCAAGGTCTTAAGTTTTCTAAAATCCGGAATGGAACCTTCGAAATTATTGTTCATAAAGCTCAGGGATTTCAAGTTTGGAAACCCGGTCAATGCGCCGACGTCAATGGTGCCGGATAGCCCCATCCCCTCCAGTCTCAGACCCAAAACGGAGCTGTTCATGCAGACGACACCGACCCAACTCGCGCGGTGGGCGCTGCACGGCGGCTTGGGGTTGTTTCCCCAATCCAGTTTACCGGCATCGGTTAAAGAAGATTTGAATTTCAAGAGTCTTTCGGGTTCGGATAATGAATGAGAAGAAACGAAAAGTAGTGACGATATTAATAACAGTATAAGCTGGAGGTGAAAGGTGGTCATGGCGGAGGGTTTGGTTGACGCACGTTGATGGAGGGCGGCGCATGCGCGCCCTTCGCCAGGAACCGGCAATGCGGAGGAGCGGTGGGATTTTGAGCTCCGGGGATGGAACCAAAGGGGGGAAAATGAGAAATGGTGGGGATTTGGGTGGCTTTGAAGATCAAAATGCTAAGAATAGATTGGATTTGTTGAAGGGTTTGTTTGAATGAAAGGCTCTGCATGTGTTACGTTTGTTCATAAATAACGTCTTCTTCTTCATATGTCATATTCCTTATTTAATTAAGTTGAAAATTTGGGAATTGATTCAGATTTTTAATTTTCAAAAACTCAAGTGTGGATCCATTGTTTAGGGTTTAGGGAAAATAGCTATAAAGTTTAAGAGTGTTGAGTATGATGTTTTATATTTATGAATGCGGTTTAAATTCGAACGAATATTCATTTACAGTTGAACTGCGAATAAAAGATTTTATTTATTAGGATAAACTACAATAAAAATAATTTTATTATGGGTAAAGTTACATTTAGGTCATCCAATTATTAAAAATTATATTTGTGTGATTCAATTATATGTAAGGTTATATTTGGATTATCCAATTATTAAAAAAATTATCTTATTTATAATGAGTAGAACTATAAAAGTTAAATTATTAATTATAGATGATCAGATTATCTAAATTTTGATGGGTTTTGATCCAATTTTATAAGGTTGACAAAAAAATTCAGAATCGAACTGGGTTAAATTTGAGTTGGGCGAAACATCATCAAAACGTTGAGTCAAGTCGAGGTTAGGTGGAAGCTATTTATTTTTAGATCGAAAATCTTAACATTTAAATCTTAAATCTAGCCATTGTTGTCACTGGTTATCACGCTGCCTCTCACCATTCTTTTCGAAAAACCCACACAACTGTTTACTCTATCTTTTTGTTATCAAAAAACGACGAACGACGTCACAACCAAACATCCAAAATTTTTATTCAAATGATGAGTAACAAGCGACGGTCGAAAGAACGACAGACATTATTCGTATCATACGACAAAATGATACTTTATTCTAATAATGGTAATATAACGATAGCAACAAACGGCGGCTAATTTAAAATTTAAATTAAGATTTTAAAAAATTTAAAGTTTTCTTTGAAATATAATAAAGGTAATTTTTTAATAAAAAATTAAGTTTTTTGAAAATAAAAAATAATTAAAAAACTAAAAATTAAAACATATCACTCGTCAATTTTAATTGATTAATAATTTATTTTAACTTATCAATTAGACACATAAAATTAATGAAATAAAATTTTAAAAATTTTTATTGAAAAATAATTTAAACAACTAAAATTATTTGGCCACCTGTCACTTATTTTTATATTAATTACTGTTCCAAACAACTATAAACGGATGAATCGTTGAAAAAATTCAGATTTTTGTTAATTATTTGTTTGTCTTGAAAATTTAATCAATTCTGATTCAGAGCGAAGATAAATTCGCATTTAGGTTGGATTGAATCCAAAGCTCGTCGCGTTCTTTCACTATCTTCATTTGACCCTAATTTTATCAGACTCCCAAAATGGATGACGCAATTTGGGCAGAGATTGAGCGTTCCGAAAGGTATTCCCTGTTATTAATTTGAGAAATTTTGTTTTAAATTAAAGTTTCGTGTGTCTGAATTTGGTTTGATTCTTGTAAAAGCTTCTTGGTTTGCTCCATGTATGAGGAGGCTGCGTCCTTAGCTTCTTCCATAATAAAGAAAATAGGCCGACCCAATCTTTCCGTTGATGATGATTTTGAGTTCGATTTGTATGAAGCCATGGATGCCGCTGGTATGGTCTTGGTTCAGGCCTTGAAACAACTCTCCAGGTACAGCTGCTACCTTCCCTTTTCTTTGTTTGGTGGGAGGGAAAGGAAAAAGAAAATTCTGTAGCTTTCTTTTTTAGCTTATTATAGTTGATTACCTTGTTGTCTTATGCAGGACATCTACTATTCTGAATGAGCTCAAAACTTTGTTTGTTTCAGTTGAAGCAATTCCTGTTCAAGTTCTTCTTACTGGGTAATCCTTTTATTTTCTTCTATATGTCTATGTAATCTTGACTTGGGAATGAGTTTCAGATATGAATGAATGTGTCCGACACGGATATGCTCTATTTCTTTATACTGCACTGTAGGGGTGTTCATGGTTAACCAAAATACTATAACGGTTAACCTTAAGGTTTTGTTTTTAGTGTAATTAGAACACATTATCATCTAATTGCTGTAAGAACATAACTTACAGGTTAACCGTTGTAGTATTTTGGTTAACCATGAACACCCATGTGTATTTTGAGGGTCATATCCTAATTCCTATGTCTGAATTTAAAGAAGATAAAAAAAATTGGGTAACGTAGCTGTTAATTCAAAATGGTTCTCTGATCTGAAAAAGGAAATTATATGGCTTCCAAATTTTTATCCCATTCTGAATCCAGCTTCATTGGTGGTCAAAATGTTTAATTTTATCCTTTGCTTCTCTGATCTTAACTTGTTGGTTTTTACAATTACTCCTGATAAGTTGTACAACATTGCTCCCGTCTTTCTTTTTTTTTTTTTTCTGAGGCTAGAGATTTAATCTTGTTGCAGTGTGACTTTGCCATACTTGTCGAGGTCTCACTTGTGAATGGAAGTTTTTTATTCACCCTTACCTTTGTTATATTATATATGGTATAGTTTAAATGCTCCATCCAATCATCTTGATGTACCATTGTACCGTAAACACAATAAACTTTAGCCTTAGTATAGGATCTTAGAACCTCTAGGACAATGGTGCTAAATCTCCTTCCATTTCTGAATTTTCAGGGTATGTTTCCAAATATCAGAAGGTTCAACTCTGGGAGCCAAGGAATTTCTTGAGGAGTTCCTTCGCAATTGGAGATGCGTGGATGAACACTACTATGTCCTTACTAGTGCCAAGACAAGTTTGAAATTCAAGGAAGGAAGTGATAGTTATTTCGTCGTGGGACTTGATAAGTATATTCAAGTTGTTGAGCTGTATGCTGTCATGCTTCTTGGAAAAGTTTCCAGTGATGTCGAACTTGCAATCTCTTGGGTTGAGCAAGCTGCTTTGCCAGAGAAAAACCGACAGGTAATATATGCTAAACAGAATTTTTTTTGTTTTGGTCCACTATTTGATTGAGTTGTTTGCCTTTTCTCTATTGGTCCACTGTTAGATTGAGTCGCTTGCTTGACATGGTGTTGAGTATGCTTGGTTTATATTAATGAGGGAATAATTTTAGTTTTCTTGTGGAATACAGGAGTATTGTGCCTACTCACTATCTTTTTATGTATTATTCTAGGAACTTTTGAGAAGATTACACTCCCTATATTCCACAAAGGTAGCTCATTTATCACAAGGCTCCTTATCACATTCGCCTCTAGCAAACTATGAATCTCATTCTTCTGCTAAGGGGCCAAATGTACCCGAGGGGACACTGAAAGGTTTAAAGGCAAGCTACCTGCTTAATGGAGAAAAAGATTCAAAGCAGTCAAATTTGAAATTGTACAGACAACCACGTGGCTTTTTATCGTGGTTTCGTAATATCACTTTGAAGTTCGGTAATCATCGGATGGTCATATCGAGTGGTAAAATTTTGATGGGCTGTTTGATCCTTCTCGTGTATTATATCTTTCGGAGGAAAGGAGTTTCTTTACAGAGGTAAGATCGTCTTCTTTTTTCATGCATGCCTCGGATGTAAATATCGGCAATTTGAATAGATTCATTGTTTACCATTTTGCTTTTTGTTAGTAGCCGCTTTTTCTCAGTCTAAGTCATGCTAGTTACTCTCACAAAATATTTGAATAGTCAAGGATAGCGTTGCTTATGTACGATTACCGTGTGTTAAATTATTTTTAAGTCCGTTATAATCTCTTTGATATTCCCTGAATTGAAATACCATTTAACTCTTTGCCCTGAAATATTTGTTCATAAACTTGTAATAGGTTGAAGCATACTTAATGTTCTTAAGTACCCTGAAAAACACAGGATATTCAATATATAACTCATCCCAGAAGCATGCTTTTGTATTTAATGCTCTGAATGTATTGTATCTGCAATTCTGCATTTTCGCTTTGATGTATTCAGCTTACCCAAAATTGAATAAGGAAAAACAGACCGGAAAGTCTATATGATGCCGTAACGAATTCCTAGCACTTTTAGGTTAGAATATGATGAATGCCTGTTCTGTAGAGAAAGGGAAATGGACATATGATATACATTTGTTGTTTGTAGGACTTTAAAGAGACAAGCTTTGTTTGCAAAGAAGTGTTTGGTAGACTTGTGGGAGCTTGCATTTTCGTACCAAGTAAACCCGCTTGCCACTATTCAACCCTTGCCTGCTGCGAGCTGATGATAGGAGATGAGCCGAGACAAGTCGAGACGGGTACCTGATGAGAAGTTTTAAACACTGCTCCTGCAATTTAGCTGTTACTTCACATTCAACTTAGCCGAGTCGAGACGGGTACCAATGAGAAGTTTGTTATCATGAACTATTACTACTAATTTGAGCTTTCTTGGTCATATTACCTTAAAACAATCATAAAAGGAAACAAATAAAAGAAAATTAATAATTGGTTTTGTTTTAAAAGTTAAAGGCTTGTGTTTGAGGTTTGAACTTTGATGTAGAGGGGAAAAATACATTTCATTCCTCTTTATTCATCTTTCGGAACTGTGGTGTCTCAGTTCGATTTCGGGACACTGGTGATGTAATTTTTATCTCAAAACGGAGTCGTCATCGATCTTTAATAAATTTGTATTGATGTAATTGAGGATCATGTTCCATCACAAAAATATTTCTTAATAAAATGAAAGCTATGCTTATATATAATAATATAAACATTTTTTTTATTTTTACATTAATACATTTATAATATATTAATTTTGTTTTGATGGCAGTATCCTTGTATTGTGTGATTGTATTCTCTTTTTTTTATCCTACTCCCATATGTACATAATCATTGGATAAGATGCAAATTATAATTCATAAACTCAGTCAATCCATTTTATATGCCAATAAATAGTATTTTCACATTAACAAACAAAAGTTAATTAAACTAAGGAAAATACTTTGATATATAAGATTATGTAAACTTTAGTATATACAAGCTTTTCAATTTTAGGGTTTAAAAATTTAGGTTATGGTCTAGGGTCTATGGTTTTAGAGGTAAGGTATTAGGGTTAGAGATTTAGGTTTTAGATTTTATAACTTAAATATGAATAGTTGTGTAATTTTTTTTACACGTATAAAAAATATAACCCTTAAACTAATTGTATTTAGTTA